>CM045916.1:4610837-4776727 GCA_025169955.1 Salix arbutifolia | reverse complement strand
TTTCTCGTTGCATGCAGTATTTGTTTTATTTCCAGGGATTTTAGCTGCCATGCATCCCCATGTTTGAATTTCACGATGACAATAGCCTTCAGCTGCATTAAAGTGTAAGAAATATTCTCCTCTTAATGGCAGCATTACGAAATAGTATGCTGGATTAGAAGCGAGTTCTCTTAGCTGCTATATGACTATAAATGCTCTCATGGTGTGGGTAAAGATGGATCAAGGAGGAGAGCTATTATTGGTTTTGTAGTCTAACACTCGCTTATTCTTGCCCAAAACTACTACTTATTGTTTTTTTTTATCATGGTAAATTCATTAAAATTGTTAGCCTCGGCAAGTATTGAAAAATGAAAAATAAGTAAATGCTTAAGAAAACTTCAATTAACCTTAGAGGATCAAATATTAAATCGACCATGGCATTGTGAACTAACACATCAAACAAGTTATGGATTCAAGTGGGTTTAATATGTTATTTTGTTAATAAAAAACCCTAAAAGGAGCAAAAAAAAATGTGCTGGAAGGTGGCCATTTATGGAGTTATTGGACACCAAAAGATGAAAAGAGCTGGAAGATGATTAGATTGGGTTTAGATGCATAGATGAAATGAGAATTCAAGAGGCAATTGGTCTTGGTGAAAGCATGTAAAGGATCAGGGAATCCATGCCTAGCAGAGTCCTCATTCCCGATGGCTGCACGTTTTCCCGATGCATAAAACAGCTTGAGTGTTAAACAGAGGCAAGGAAGTCAGCGTGCTTGGATACAGGGATATTAATTTTAAACCTTCTGCATCTTCCAAATTTTCAATCTGCTAACATGAGGACGATTTTCAATTGATTGAAAATGCATCATAATATCTTACAAATCTTTGGTCCATGCATGCCTGTGTTGAGTGCACAGATCACATATAGTTCTATATGTTTCTGTCAGGCCCTTCTGTTATGTTCAAGATCCATTTTTCCACAAGATCCAAGTCTTGATTCTGCCTGTGTTGAGGGCACCAATCACATATAGGTAAAGCAACAGCAATGATAGTAGATTAAATATATATAATCAAAACTAATACTGCGTTCTTACATTCTATGCACAGTTCTCCAAATCTTGTCTTTACAAATCGCCTCATCTTGTTCGAACAAGTTCAAGCGGTAAAGTTTCCATTGCCAGCTGAAATTTGAAAGACAGTTAAGATGCAAACAAATAGATTTCCTCTGCAATGAAATTCGGAGAAATGCTTACCCACAGTCTTGGAGTTCTTGGATCAGATTTTTTATGCAATTTGGACAGTTCTGACTGAAAACTGATGACTATGGACACTTTGAACTCGATTGAAAATGGACTGCAAAGAGAATTCAATAAAAAACAACGATGATTACCGCAAGGCATAAAACGCTAGCGTTTAAGAACAATCAGATGTCTGAGCAAACCCAAGCATAAAGCAGTGATACTGCTAGGTAGGGGAACGAGTTCACAAGAATAGCTAGAAAAAAAAAGATACAATTGTAATATTTTTAGACGCTGGATTCTTGAGTTTTAAGAGACCTTTCGTTTCAATTTTAAAAAAAATCTCAGTTGGGTTGGCATAGCTTTCCCACCTTGTATCAAACAATTCTCCCTTATATGAATTACTCAATTTTCCTTTTCGTCGGCAGAGCAAAACCCTTTAAAATAAAACAAAAGAGCATGCTTGGGGAAAATTCAAAATTTAAAACTACAAATAGAGCAAGTTTGAGTCATATAACCAACAGACAGACTTTACCAGCCAAGATGGACTTCATGTCCTTTCATGAATTAAAATGTCAAATGAAGAGCTTATGCCTCTAACTCCTAGAGCCATTATGTAATTTTTTTAACATCACTATCATCGCCTTTTAAAGATAAGTACCAGCGCCTTCCATCTCCATACAGATCCAAAAAGACAAGATAAAACAAGAGTCAGGAGAAGCTTGCAACTCACCCAGCAAAGACACTTGGACAAGTCAGAAGGCGAGGGAGGATAACATAGATAGGCAAAGTCAGATTACGACAGACATCTCCATCTGCTATCTGTAAACACCAGAGAAAAAACAGAAGTTTAAAATCAAAACATTGTACAAGTCAAAGTAATTTGGCAATATTGAGAGCATATCATGCCTGTGTGGTCTGAATCAAAGAAGTTTCAGTCACAATTTTCTCTCCTACTAGAACTGACTCTACACGGAGCAAGTGTATGTCAATGGAGGAAATGGGAACTGCTGATGTTTCAACTGTTAACTCTCCACTGATGGGATCCAACAAGGAACACAGAGTAGATATTCTTCCTGTCACCCGAAAACCACCTCTGGAATAACATCTATAATCAGTTGAGGTGCACTTGAACATAAGAAGCTGCACAAATAAGATACTCAAGTGCCTGCATCAGAAATACATGCATATAATGTTAGATCTAGCATTTCATAGCATAAAGAAATGATATTCATGTCGAATTATCAAGAACATATAAACTGCATAAACTATAAAGCGGAAGCGTACCTGAATCCATATCCGGAAGTCGCTATCTAGAGTCGTACGGATGGCCTTCCAGATTAACACGTTCACCTTAGAGAGCCCCTTGATTCTCTCTATCTTAGCCTTATTTTCTCTCTGATAATGGGATGTCAGTGTGAGAATGTAGCTCGTGTAATCTGGGGACCATGACCATATATATAGGGTGTGTTTGGCATTGCTTATGCTTTTGCGATTGAGTTTGAAAAAAAGCAGTTTCAAAAAAAGCACTTTTACTGTGGTGCAAAATAAGCAGTGAAGTGTTTGGTTAAAACTGTGGTTGAGTTGGAGTTTGGAAAAAAAGCAGTTTTAGGTGTTTGGTTACCAAACTTGACATATTGCTTTGAACTTGTAAAATTACCTGAAAGGGCATGGACAAATACACACACATTGATATATATATATATATATATATATATATATATATCTTCTAAAAATAAAGTTAAAAATAAATAACAATTTATTTTTAGTGTGAATAGTTCAAGTAAAATGGAAACGTCATTTCAATATCCCATCAAACTATTTGCAATGCCCTCGCGAACAATATCCATACGTGAATTTCTACGTGAACTCTGACTAGTTTCACACGCTACAACATCTGGTAATAACTCATCTGGGATATAATCGGGATTACGCTCATATTCAACAAAAACAGCATCATCTTGCGATCTCCGTCTAATATAGTTATGTAGTGCCATTGATGCAACAACAATCTGAACCTGTGTTTTGTAAGGATAAGCAGGCATGCACTGCAAAATTCTCCACCTTTGCTTCCATACTCCAAATGTGCGTTCTATCACATTACGTAGTGAAGAATGTGCACGATTAAATACTTCGCGTCGTCCACTTGGTTCACCCCGACGTCGAAAATCTTGTAAATGATACCGCTCCCCTCTATATGGACCTAAATATCCATACTCATTTGGATAACCGGCATCAACCAAATAGTATTTTCCTGAAAATAGAAACAAAATGCAACATTTAGATTAAGTCAATATGAAAGGATGAATAGTAAGATATTGAAATTTTCATATCTGTCAAAAAAATAAACGACAACCTTCCGGCGGTTTAGGAAATTTTATATTTCTACTGTCAATAGCCTCGAGAAAAATACGTGTATCGTGCGCACTCCCTTCCCATCCTGCCCATACAAATGTGAATTGCATGTCAAAACTACAGGCCGCCATGATGTTTTGTGTTGGGACACCTTTCCTACCAAAAAAAGGAATTTGATATTCGGATGAAATTGTGGCACGAACATGTGTCCCATCAATTGCACCAATACAGTTCTACAAGTACAAAAAAATTTAATTAGGATAAAAATAGTCAAACAAAAAACACAATGTAAGTGCAAATTACATTGTAAACTTAAAAAATTACCTTGAAATGTGGCATAAATCTTGGATTCATCGCAATTTCTATTGGTGTGTTGGTAAAGTCAGGATCAATTGGTTTGATGATATCGATAGCAAACAGACATAACGCTTTCAGGACTTCTTTCATACATCGACTTACAGTTTCGCCTGAATGCTGAAATCTTTCTTGCACATGTCGATTTGATGCCCCAACTGCAAGAGTAAATAGAAACATTCCTACCTTCTCGAGGACGCACATCCTCCGTGAAGGTTTTAAACCATAGCGCGTTTCCAAATCATTACACAGGCTCAGCATTGTGTCTTTGTTCATCCTAAACATGTTAACAGAGCGTGTCCAATGCCCTCTTAAAATGTCATGCAACCAACGCATCCCTGTATTGTATGAAACCATACATGGTTCTTTGTGGATGTAAGTAGTGTAATGTAGATTTACTGCGCCGGCCGTGCAAAGAATAAGTTTTTTATGATCATATTTTGTTTGTATAAAAGTTGCCTCATTTTCATTGTCATCGTCATCGTCGTCGCTACTATCGGCATCATCATCGTCATCGTCATCGTCATCGTTATCGTCATCATCATCGTCATCGTCATTGTTGTCAAAAACAGCAGTTCCATCATCAACGTATGCGCTATTGTTCCCTTCAGCAGCACCATAGGTAATGTCCTCAATAACCCGATCCATAATATTGTCATAGTCACCTTCCAAATCCCTGTTAAATAGCGCATGAAAATGTGCATCATCCATATCTAGAAAACAAGCGCAAACCTGTCGACATTAAAAACTTTGCGTCACGATATAAATTTTGAGAATTTTTTAATTGACAACTACCATGGGTAAACAATATGATGTTCATAATATTCATAACGATATGTTTTAAAACTAGGTCAAACAAACATTCATAACAATGATCACAATAAATTCACAGTCGTAATAGAAAAACTTGTGCCCAACAAATTACGATTCACGTTACAATCCAAACCGAAAACAAATATGAAAACCAAATAGTCAAACAATGAACAAGAATTGCAGTTAAGAATTGTCTGACGGCGCGACGTTCAATCGAAGCCAACGGTATTTTGTTTGAATATCATTGAAGCTCGCCCACATTTCTCTATTTCTACGCACTTGTAGAAACCTCGTGGCGAGTAACAGAAATTTATCGTCATCTGTCCAACCAGGTATTGAGTGAAGCTCAGCCATAACTTCACGAATACTACAGCCTTGCAAGTCTTTATTTGCAGAAGTCGATTCACTCCTACTAGACATGCTATCAAGAAGCTGTTGCTGTATTGACACTAGTTGAGCACCAATTCCAGATGACTTTTTCTTTCTACCTCTTGGCTCCGGAAGCTCTCTTTCTTTTCGTTTACCACTGCTCCTGGTGTTGCTACTACTAGATATATGCTCCCCCCCAACGCCTCGAGAATGAAAATTTTCAAAATTTAAGTCCACATTCTCATCCGAGTCCCCGCTTCCTTCCTCCAAATCAGCACCTTGTAGACCGACATTTAATGTGTCCAGATCGTCGTCAATGCCAGGTACTGTGCCCGACGATGGTGCCCATGCATGTTGTCCGGTAGCAGTGACTCCAGCGAACATTCTATCAAATTTAAACTTCAATGAAGGCTCGATTCCGGTGTGTCTAAATTTTTTCACTCCTCTATTTTCCTACAAAAATAAATTAATGGTCTTGTCATCGTCTTCACAGAACATAATAACATTTTTGAACAAGATGGAATGAAAAAAAAATCACCTGAATTCGTGCTTTCCACCACTCATCACTAGCAGCAATTGTTCCTAATTCGTTACTCCAGCCAACACCAGTTTCACCAATCAATTTATTCCACAACCGCCAGTCTTTTTTACAAACATCCCATTTATTTTTCAGTTGATCTTTCACCAACGGTTGACCCGTTTGTTCTCTAAATGATGTTACAATGTATTTCCATCCGCTTCTATCAAAATGCGAACTCGGGCGCATACCCATATCAATTGCCCTAATGCATATATCACAAAATATATGCAAGGTTTCTTTACTCCAACTAGCTTTCGCAACTGACTCAGAATCGTCCATGATAAGTCGTGAAGCTTTGCAAATAAAAACAAATGAACATTACAAAACGGCACTACATACTATGAACGAACGATTACTGTCATGCATAAAATTCAAGTAATACATGACATACAACAACAACTTTCCAGCTTTATAAAACACATAATGTGTAGTACAACAAGAACTACTTAAATTCAATCACATCAAAACAAAACTAAATGCATATACTTTTGATCCTTAGGCCATACCAATTTCTGTCTAAATTACTTTAGTCATTTTTTAATATTTGTTAACATTTCCAAAACTGTCTTTCGACGATTAAAATTAAATAAAAAATAAGTGGGTCCAAATGAAATATTATCTCCCTCACATAATTATTAATAAATAATGATCTTAATTTTGAAAAATAAAAGGGATGAAATCTGGGTCGTCCTTTAAATATTTATATTAAATTTCATTTATTATAACTAATTACTAATTTAATTTTAAAAAATGTTTTCTTACAAGTAGTCATATTTGAAAGGTACTTTTTATATATAGATTTGTTTAACTAAACAGCCATAAATACGAGAATTTAATTATTGTGTGTCAACAGAATAACAAATTATATTATTATTTTGGAAATGGCAAGGGTTTGAATTGTTTGTTTGACGTCATATTCAATTAAGTTTAGTATGAAATTCGGGTGTGAAATATACATCAGTAGTACTCAGAATACTTTATTATTCGAGGACTAGAATGATATTCTCGGTATCAATTATTTTATAGTCCTTGATTATTTTATTATTTTTATTTTTAATTCTTGCACATCAATAGTATTATGACGCAGAAAATGATAATTTATTGAAAAGAAATACACAAAGCAATGTTCAAAATAATTTTGCTTTCACGTTCATAATAATATCCCCCAATCATCAAAGTCTCCATAAAATCCTATGCAAATTTGTGCTACATAACACAACACCGCATTCAAGAACTGGAATTCGTAAAAACGTGCAATCATAGAGCATTACGACACTTCTTAACGTAAGGAAATGCAACTGCGCCACGCTAATCTTAACCAATCAACTTTCAGATGATAAAGCAGACCTGATCAATCACAGTAATACAAAACATCATCAAACACCTCACGGCAATTTCAAGAATTTGACAGGAAAAACTCACGGCAATGTCAACAATCTAACAGCACAAAATCACGACAATTTCATCAAAATATACACGCAAATTCCATCAATTTGACAGAATAAAATCACAGCAATGTCATCCAAACAACTCACGGCAATTCAACCAATTCCAACATAAAAACTAACGGCAAACTCAATAATATCACAGCAACAACTCACAGCAATTTCATCAAAATAATCACGGCAATTCCAACAATTTGACAGAATAAAAACACATCACTAAATTGCAACAAGCTCACGGAAATTCCACCAATTTCAACAGCAAAACTAACGGCAATTTCAACAATCTCACAACAAAAAATCACATCAATTTAATCAAAATACTCACGGAAATTCCATCAATTTGACACAATCAAATCACAGCAATTGCATCAAAATAACCTCACGGAAATTTCAACAATCTAACAGCAAAAAATCACAGCAATTTCATCAAAATACTCACGGAAATTTCAACAATATTACTGAACATACTCACGGCAAAATCATCAATTTCACATACATTTCACAGAAACATTTCTCAGTAATTTCAACAATTTCACAGCAATTTCACGGGAAAAAATAACACACCTATTCCAACAATTTACAAGATATTTCACAGAACAAATACACACCATTTTCATTACAAAATTCACGGGAATTTCATCAATTTCAACAGAACATATATAGTGCAATTTCATAAAAAAAAACAAATAATTCAACAATTTGACAGGATAAAATGCTTACAAGTTTTCGATGTGGAGGGAGATTTTGTTCTTGCTGCCCTGGAAGTGAAACGGGACTATTGAAACAAATTTCACTAATTTCCCCAAAACATAAAAATGTTTTGGGCAGAAAAGGGGGGAAATATACAAACTGAAAAGCAGAGACGGGGAGAAGTGAGGCACCTACCTGGCGAAGTTCTGGCCGGAGATGGGATCTGTGGGCAGAGGCGAGCAACGAGAGAGACGGGAGGAGCAGGGTGTTGAGTTGTTTTGTGAAGATAGGGGAGTTATGTGGGCGGAGCTGTTTGCAGATGCGAGTTTTATGGGTTTCTAGAGAGGGTTGCTGAGGAGAAGGGTGTGGCTGCAGAGGTGAAGACGAGAAGGGAGAAGGGCGAAGGGAGAAGGGGTTGCTTCTTGTAGACGACAGGAGATAGTAGCAGAGAAGGATGTGGCTGGGAGAAGATTGTGGCGTGCAAGATAAGAAGGCCAGTGAAGGGGCTTTGGGTGCAGACGAAGATAAGATTTTTGCAGAGTTGGGTGAGAAGAAGATAAGATTTTTGTAGAGTTGGGTGAGAAGAAGATAGGATTTTTGCAGATTTGCGATAAGTTCGCCAGAGAAGTGTTTGGGGTCCAGAGATGATAGGTTTTTTTGCAGATTTTGGTGAAGAAGATGCGATTTTGGCAGATTTTTCCGAGAAGAAGACAAAAAAACGGGCAGAGAAAGGATTCCAAAGTGCAGAGATATGTGTCTCCAATTTGGATCGCGAATCGCTGATCTGTGATCGGCGTTCAAAAAGCATCAAAAAGGAGCTTTTTTTCAGACGTCGTTCCGAAGCAAAAATGGTGTGGGACCCACCAGTTGTACCGGTGTTTGGTACAAAACCAAACACCCAATTCGCAACCCCGTTTGGCAAACGTGGAACGCACCACGTTGCCAAACGGGCACATAGGCAACCAACTGCCTTTTGGCATTCCTACCCTTTGGTATTCCTATTTTAGCCCATCACTAAAATAGGAATAACCCCGTAATCTCTACACATTAAAGGTTCACACCCTATTAGATACACCAAAACCCAATTGCCTAAAAAGTACTTAGCAGATCATTTTAATTAGGCTTTACCTTACTTGACAGTCCACAAACACATAATTATTCTCATATAAGCCCAACGTTGGATTAATGATCCAACAATCTCCCACTTGGGCTATATGTATAACCCTATAATTATGTTTTGCAAAAATAACCAAATGAGCTCAATTTTTGCTGTCATTAAATGTATCTATAACCAATCCGGTCCAGTAATCATACCAACATAGGATCTAAGCGGTTTTCATTTCAATTATCGTAAATCAACCTATCAAAGGTCACGTATGCCAATAAAATTAAATGACATGGATCATGATGTGGATGTGTAGCATGGAAATTTGCAATATGATCTTAACATGCCTATTTCCAACTGGTCCACCCTTAATGTCACGACCCGATTCCTGGATCCGTGACCGGCACATAGGCATGGTTCCCCTCCAAGGTTCCACACCTATGCGAACCCAAACTCACACACAAATTTATCATTCAATTTCAAATTGAGCGCGGCGGAAATAACAAAGTAAACTTTATAAACATAATTCGATTATCTTCATACAAGAGTTGATTATATACAATTATAATTATGGAGCACTAACTAGACATATGAACAAAAGTGTCGACTACAACCAAATAGCAGGTTCTGAGAGCGCAACAAAAATGACCTGCTAGCAAGCTACAAGCCTGAAAAATGATAAATAATGAGGGGGTGAGTTCAACAACTCAGTGAGTAGATAATATCTAATATACACATACGAGATAATACACAAAGAGAAGTATAATATCAAATCAGCTCGAAGTTCTTACAAGGAATTTCTCAAATAGGTCATAACAAGAATGTATAGGTAAAGCTCGTCAGAAAATCAGAATGCAATGAGCATGAGGCTTCGTACTGTGGGATGATCAGTCCACACAGGTTGGTGACTCCCCCGACCAACTAGGGTTTCAGATACGATGTGCACAAAGGCTAACACTACCCTGTTAGCATGGGTATTCTGACTGGCATACCATAGGTATATCTTATAATCAAACAAACATATTCATATCTCAAGGCTCAACTCATGGTATCAATCAAATGAGGAGCTATCAATTCACAAACAGATATAGGCTCATATCAAGAACGTAGATTCAACAAATGATTATGCTTTATCGTATCAAGAATATAATCAAGGTATATATTATCAAAAAGCATAATCCAATTCATACTAGCAAATTCAAATATTTATACTATTTCTCATGCATATTAAATATTATCCACTCACTGGACTCAAAAGCAGACAAGGTCCAAAAGCAGAATGTTATGAAACTTTACTGATGTCCCGCGGGTAGAATATCGGGATTATTTGAATATATAAAAGAAGATATACTCAAAAATGACTCAAAAGAAGTAAAATACCTTTAATAACATATCTAAGAGTTCAAATCATAATCCTATGTGTTTTTGAATCAAACTATCCATTTCTTCGCAGAAACCTAAAACAAAGGTTTCTTCCGAAATCTAATTCCAAAATACACAATTCGTAAAATTGATATTAATCCATCAAATGAGCTTCAATTATCCATCAAACCAATCTGAAATACTAATATTTCTCTTAGGGACCATTCTGAAATTTTCTTATATTTTTAGGGTCAAATTGTAATTTTATCAAATTGAAGGCCTAAATTGAACACTTCATAAATTCATAGCTATCCTAAAATCTTGTCCATAATTCATCCTCAATCCTGTCCAGAATCTCCAATTTCACCCTAGGGACCAAACTGTAATTTTTCCAAAGTTCGGGGACTAAACTGTAATTTTCACCAAAAGGACCAAAATGAATTTTTGTCATCTTCAACCTCAACCCAGAATTTCCAGCAAGGGATTTCGAAATTTATCAACATTATTTCACCATTTTTCTCAATATTTTCTTAAACCAAACATCTCAAAACTTCAAAATCATCTACAATCAAACTAATTAAACCATTACCCAACACATTCAACCCTTAACATCTCTCTTAATTCATCTTTCAAACCGAAATAAAATCCTCAAACCCTAACAATCAATACAAGCAAAAATCATAGCTAATAATCACATTTATACATAATAAAACATACACATTACCTTAACAACTTATTTCTCCTTCTTCTTTTCTCCTCCTCTTCTCTTTCCCTCTTTTCTCTTCTTCTTCTTCTTTCTTTCTCTCTTCCCGTTTCCCTCTCTCAAATTTTCAGATTACTTCTCTTTTTCTTTTTCTTTTCTTTTCTTTTCTTTTCTATTTATATTTACTAGCTTGTACAATTACTACAGCACCCTTAACCTAATTCTAAGCCACCAAGGGCATTCATGTATTTTACTTATTAAAAATTTCAAAACACTACACTTAAACCTTAGTGAGATCAAACCATACTAAAATCAGAGTGTAAATTAAACCAAAAACTTTAATTCTGCAGAAAATAACCTCATAAATATTCATAAACTGAAAAATTGTCTATGTTATAAAAGCATCTAAAATTACAAACTCCCTTTAAAACTGAATACTATCAATTGCCAAAACACCCATACGAGCAGTATGCTCATGAAACATTTTGGGTGGCAATCCCTTAGTAAGTGGATCTGCAACCATGGAGTTTGTACCGATATGCTCTATAGACAACTGTCCACTCTGAACTCTTTCTTTAACAACTTGGAACTTGATGTCGATGTGTTTCGACTTCGACGAGCTCCTATTGTTATTGGAATATAAAACTGCCGACTTATTGTCACCAAATAATTTTAGTGGTCTTTCAATATCATCCACTATGCGTAGCCCCGTGACAAAATTCTGTAGTCATACTCCATGATTGGATGCCTCATAACATGCTATGAACTCAGCTGCCATCGTGGAAGAGGCTATAAGTGACTGTTTAGCACTCTTCCAGGAGACAGCACCTCCAGCTAGCATGTAAATATAGCCTGATGTAGATTTCATGCTATCTTGGCATCCAGCAAAATCGGAGTCGCTATACCCAATGATCTCCAGATTAGCCAAACTCCGATATGTGAGCATGTAGTCTTTTGTTCTCTATAAGTACCGTAAGACCCGTTTAGCTGCTTTCCAATGGTCTATTCCTGGATTGCTTAAATATCTGCCCAATATCCAATAATGTATGCAATATCCGGACGCGTACAAACTTGAGCATACATTAGACTCCCTACTACTGAAGTATAAGGAATCTTCTGTATTTCTCTTTTCTCAAAATCATTCTTAGGGCACTGATTAAGACTAAATTTGTCTCCCTTAGCCACAGGGGTATCTCCTGGTTTACAGTCTTGCATGCCATATCTCTTAAGAACCTTTTCGATATAGCTCTTTTGTGATAATCCAAGAATACCTCGAGAGCGATCTCGATGTATCTGAATACCTAATACAAAAGAGGCTTCACCAAGATCTTTCATCTCAAAATTCTTAGCTAGAAATTTCTTGGTTTCGTGCAATAAGCCCATATCGCTGCTAGCAAACAAGATGTCATCGACATACAAAACCAGGAAAATATATTTACTCCCACAAAACTTATGGTATATACAATCATCGACCAAATTCATCTCAAAACCAAACGAGATGATCACTTGATGAAACTTGAAATACCATTATCGAGATGCTTGTTTGAGTCCATAGATGGATTTCTTAAGTTTGCAAACCATATTCTTTGGGTCTCCAGACACAAAGTTTTCTGTTTGCACCATATAGATCGTCTCATCAATGTTACCATTGAGAAACGCTGTCTTTACATCCATCTGATGTAACTCAAGATTGAAATGTGCCACCAATGCCATTATAATTCTGAAAGAGTCTTTCGAAGATACTGGAGAGAAAGTCTCTTTATAATCGATACCTTCTTTCTGTGTAAATCCCTATGCAACAAGACGTGCCTTGTACTTCTCCACATCACCTTTCGAATCCTTTTTGGTCTTAAATATCCATTTGCAACCAATGGGTTTCACACCTTCAGGTAATGGGACAAGATCCCACACGTTGTTGTCTTTCATTGACTTAATCTCCTCATTCATAGCATAAATCCACTTTTGAGAGTTAGAACTTTCAATGGCTTGATGGAAGCTGATAGGATCATCTTCCATCACACCAATATCTATCTCATGTTCTTGGAGAAATACAATATAATCATCTGATATTGCACTTCTCTTCTCTCTAGTGGATCTTCTTAATGGCATATATTCTAGAGGTGCTCGAGGTTGTTCTTCTGGAACAATTTCTTGAATAGGAGGTGCTTCGACATTGTCTTGATTTGTTGTGTTTTCAACATAGTCAAAAATAGAATCTTGACCAATGCTAATAACACCTGTGGGAATATCAATATATTCCTCTTCAAAGTCTTTATCTTTATCACCACCCGCAAACTCGACATCCTCAAAGAATCGGGCATTTCCCGTCTCGAAAATCGACCTAGTTGTGGGATCATAAAATTTATACCCCCTGGATCTTTCCGAGTATCCAATAAAATAGCAACTTACCGTCCTAGAGTCCAGTTTCTTTTCATTAGGCCTATAAGGCCTTGCCTCAGTTGGACATCCCCAAACATGTAAGTGTTTTAGACTAAGTTTCTTACCTGTCCAAAGTTCATAAGGGGTTTTGGTAGTGGCTTTAGTGGGTACTTGATTAAGGATATATGCTGCAGTCTTAAGTGCTTCTCCCTAGAGTGATTCTGGTAAGGTAGAATGACTAATCATACTCATTACCATGTCCTTAAGCGTTCTGTTTCCTCTTTCAGCAACACCATTCATAGTGGGCGAACCCGGCATAGTGTACTGTGGGACGATACCGCATTCATCTAGGAATTTAGCAAATGGTCCTGAACGTTATTCTCCTGAATCGTCATATCTACCATAGTACTCACCACCACGGTCAGATGTGACGCTTTTAATCTTTTTACTGAGTTGATTTTCAACTTCAGCTTTATAGCTTTTGAACACATCCAGTGACTGTGATTTTTCACTTATGAGATATACATAGCCATATCTGGAAAAATCATCTATGAACGTTATGAAATATTGTTGACCATTCCAAGCGACCGTAGGAAATGGCCCACAAATATCCGTATGTATTAGTTCTAAGATGTCCATAGTCTTGTTGGCTACAAATCTCCTTGTATTGGTTTGTTTACCCTTAATACAATTAACACAAATGTCAAAATTTGTAAAATCTAAGGGATCAAGAATTTCATCTGACACAAGTCTCTCTATTCTCTTTTTAGAAATATGACCTAATCGTTTGTGCCATAATACACCTGAATTCTCAGTAGTTAATTTTCTCTTGGTACCTCGTGTACTTAATTGCATGGATTCATTAAATGAAGCAATTGTATCAATCAAATAAAGATTTATCATAACCAGATAAAGAACCGGAACCAGATAATTTGGAATCATAAAACAAACTAAATTTTCCATTTCCGAATGAACAAGAATAACCAGATTTGTCCAAAGCAGAAATAGAAATCGAATTCTGTCTAAAAGACGGTACAATAAAAGTTTCGTTAAGATCCAAATAAAGTCCGGTCTTTAACAATAATCTAAATTTTCCAATTGCCTCAACTTCAACCGTCTTGCCATCGCCCACATAAATGTATCTTTCAACATCATTTGGCTTTCGACAACTCAGGCAACCCTGCATAGACACACTGATGTGAGTTGTTGCACCAGAATCTAACCACCACGTGTGTCTAGGTACCGAAGTTAAATTAACTTCAAAACAAACCAAAGCAAGAAGCATACCTTTCTTAGCACGCCAAGCGTGATAGTTGGTGCATTGCTTCTTTTTATGCCCTTCAGCACCACAAAAGAAACAACTACTACCAACGGAATCATGTGATTTCGTTAATTGTTTCTTTTGAGGTACTGTACCTGCAGCTTCCTTAGTGTTCTTTCTTTTCCTTCCCTTGTCTTTAAAGGCAGAGGCTAAGTGAGCACTCTCTGTCCTATCTTGCTTAAGCCTTTCCTCTTCCTGAACACAGTGTGAGATGAGCTCATTAAGAGACCAAGTCTCTTTCTGACAATTATAGCTCACCTTAAACTGGTTAAATTGTGCAGGAAGGGTTATTAAAACCAGATGCACTAGCAAGTCCTCAGAGAGTTCAAGCTGAAGTGCTTTGAGCTTAGAAACAAGATGAGACATTTCCAAAATGTACTCTCTTACATTGCCTTTGCTCTTATACTTCATTGAAATGAGACTTGTCAAGAGCGTACCAATTTCAGCCTTTTCATTCTTGACAAATCTCTTTTCAATATTGGCAAGGAATTCCTTAGCTGTAGTGATTTGATAAGATATTGTGCCCCTGAATGCTTCTGGAATGGCTCTCTTCATGATCATCATACACATGCGATTTGATTTCTCCCACCTTTCCATATCCCTCTTTTCATCAGAGGTACTCTCATCCTTAAGAGGTGGGGGAGAATCAGTCCTTAACGCAAGGTCGAGATCCATAACTCCAAGAACAATCAAAAGATTGTCTTTCCAAGATTTGAAGTTAGAGCCATTAAGCATAGAAATTGAGTTGATACTGGTAGTTATATTAGCAGGATTAATCGCTGAAAAGAGAACAACAACAATTGAAACAAGCTCACAAACAAAACTTATCTTAAGAGCAAAAAATTAATTCAAATAAAGGTAAAACCCATCTTAAGATATCGGGCACTCCATTAATATTTTATCTTTGGATAAAAGATTAATTTGTAAGTGATATCTTAATGTAGTAATCAAACATTAATAATAAGAACATGTTGAAAATAAATTGGCCTTTGGGTCAATTAATTAGTCACATGTAAAACCAAATAATCATCACATGTTGATTACTACATGTGCGCATGCATTTACTTTAAATATTGACCTTCCTTTGGGCCGATCAATAAGAACATAAATCGCATACACATAACCCTTTATATTTCAAAATAAAATTAATCTCCACAAAAGAGGTAACTTTGGTGACATATTGTTTTAATTAACTTATTGCAAAATATATATCAATATATCAATATTTGAAAAATAAATTTGCACCGATTTTTTTTTACAAAGTCAACTGTTGACTTTGACCTTGCGGCTGGACCGGATTGAGCCAACTCGGATCCTAAACCAGCCTGCTGAATCCATATTTTATTATGGGTTAAAATTTTCTACAAGTTAAAGCCCATAATACAACATAAATTATGTGGACTTAAAGCCCACATCTTCTATTTATTTATTTGTTGTGAGCCGAAGCCTACAACCCTAGAAAACAAACTGTCACAAGCCCGTTAGGGCAGTGAAAAGCTAATCCCATGGATTATGACCCCTGGGAAATGAACTATGGCTGCAGTCGTAACGGCTGCAGCTCTTTAATTATCTTCTGGAAGACCCTGGCAGCTGTTACAAATCTCTGTAACAGCTGCCCTTATCGTTTCATATTCCTTTTTTTTTTTTATCTTCACAGGCTGGCCAGTGGGATTTCCTTATACTGTCAGGTGCCCAGTTTAATTTTCCTTCAACTTCACTAACCTTCACCAGCGCTGGCTGGCAGCCAGCGCTGGTTATATATATATATTACCTTCACTGGAAGCCTACGGGCTACCAGTTTCACCACCAGTGCTGGCTTGCAAAGCCAGCGCTGGTTATATATATATATATAAACATATAAAATACATATTATATTTATCTATATAAACATATAACCTGGCAGCCTACGACCAATTCATCTCTAAACAACACTGGTAAATTCAGTGTTGATTATTTTAGTTTTCTAATTGGTTTCCTAATAATTCAACATGAAATGGCTCTGATACCACTTGTTAGATCTAGCATTTCATAGCATAAAGAAATAATATTCATGTCGAATTATCAAGAACATATAAACTGCATAAACTATAAAGCGGAAGCGTACCTGAATCCATATCCGGAAGTCGCTATCTAAAGTCGTACGGATGTCCTTCCAGATTAACACGTTCACCTTAGAGAGCCCTTTGATTCTCTCTACCTTAGCCTTATTTTCTCTCTGATAATGAGATGTCAGTGTGAGAATATAGCTCGTGTAATCTGGGGACCATGACCATATATATAGGCAACCAAGTGCCTTTTGGCATTCCTACCCTTTGGTATTCCTATTTTAGCCCATCACTAAAATAGGAATAACCCCGTAATCTCTACACATTAAAGGTCCACACCCTATTAGATACACCAAAACCCAATTGCCTAAAAAGTACTTAGCAGATCATTTTAATTATGCTTTACCTTATTTGACAGTCCACAAACACATAATTATTCTCATATTAGCCCAATGTTGGATTAATGATCCAACATATAAATGCCAAAAGAGGAAACTGTTTCTCCAAAATTCAAATTAAGGTTGGAGAAAGAGTCTTAGCTAAGATGACATAGAAGCATACCTGACTTTATTTCAGGAAGTAAAGGATGTCTCTGAGTGTCCTGAGTAATGTAAAAGATAGCACATCAGCTGAAAACACAACAGCATCAGCAAGACAGCGGCTCATTTAATTCCCTATCAATAATACATATATCATAAAAAGAAAAAACCAAACCACACCTTTATCACTTTCAACTATAACTTCCGTGGTCGCAGATAATGATTTATAAAGGTATCCTCTAGCTATATCTACAGTAAACAAATACTATCACAGAAATCATCAATCATAAGGTCTTACAAAAGTGTGAAAGTAATTGTGGGAAAGCATTAGAACCATGAAAAATTAAAAAGAAAATAACAAGAGTAATTTCTGTTAAACATTTCTTCTTTTATAGGACAAAAAATATATTCACCTGAATGCTAACATCCGTTCCATGAAAGGTCTCATAAAATCTTCCCAAACTTTTTCCCCAGTTTGTTTCAAAACCATGGTAAATTGTAACTGCCATACCAAGCAAACACTAAAATTAACTTAATAATAATAATAATAATAATAAACTATAACATAAGAGGTGAAAAGGGTATATATAATGATTGATAACACCAGCATGAAGGAGATGATATTTCATGGGGGGGGGGGGGGGGTGGCCTCTACGAATGAGACTAGCCCACATTATAATTTCTTTAATTAAATTTTTCGTCAGGCATCAAAAAGCTAAAATCAAACTAAATTTGAGCGAGTTATTAATACCTCAGTTGTACCTGAACCAATCTTTCCCGGCGGTTTAACCTCAATGCTCTTATTCCTGTTTCCATGTCAAGTAAAATTCGCAGCAATCAGGGTAATAATCTGCTTGAAAATCTATTGCTTAAATTCAAAACATGAGAAATCACACACCAAGGCCACTAATTTGATCACCCGCTCAATACCGAGTTCAATTTCAGCACGCATTAACACAAAGCAAAACATATTTATAAGAGAAACAGAAACGTAGCCATTTTTCTCCCTCTTTTTTTCAATGAATCAACTATTATTTAACATTAAGCACACTTTATACAGTCATTTAAAATAAGTAGAGCAAAAACACTCGTAATAGCATACACGATAGTGATCGGCTTGACAACACCATAAAGGGATTCAATAACTCCAGCTGATCCTCCTAGAACCTGCTTTCATGATAAAACACCACACCAAATCAGATTTTAAAAAAAATTCTCGCAAATCAAACAGACAGATAGAGAGAAAGGTAGAGAAATTGATGAAATTATTGTTGATTATTAAGCTGCTTATGTGGATATAAGATGCTTTTTCAGTTTAACTAACTCAATTGTAAGAAGAGAAGATCAACTTGACCTCTCTAGTTAGTTACAAGTTTGTTACAGATGAATACAAACATGTGTAATGCATGGGTTTTCTGCCGTATATAAGCAGACAATTCATCAAACAATTGTAAGGTGTGAAATTGAAAGAACTGACTTTTTTCTTTTTTTTCTGTAAATCCATTTCTGCTTCAAAAGCTCTTGGTCAAAATCCTTTCTTTTCTTCTAAAACAAAAGCAGAGCAACTGCAAATTAAACCAAACAATCAATTGAAGATTTCTACAAGAAATAGAAACTCAATTGAAAAACTTACATGGTATCAGAGCTAAACTGATTCATCAAGAAGGGATGTGAGCTGTGAAATCAAGAAGTACAAGATTATAATGGCAGGATCATCAAGTTCTAGAGGAGACCTAAGAACTCCATAGTTCAATGGAAATAATTATGATTTTTGGTCAGTAAAGATGGAGACTGTGCTAATTGCATATGATCTATGGGAGGTGATTGAGATTGGCATGATATCTCAATCAAATGCTGAAAAAGGAAATGAAGCTGAAGCTTCAAAAGTTGTACCTGCTGCTGCACCTGAAATTTCAAGAGAAATGAAAATAAAAAATGCAAAAGCTCTAAGCCTCATTGAAGGAGCAATAACTGATGAGTTGTTTCCAAGAATAAGGAATGAGAAGACAACAAAAGGAGCTTGGGTCATCTTGAAGAGAGAGTTTAGAGGAGATAAAAAGGTTAGAGTAGTTAAACTTCAAGTCATTACAGCTGAGTTTGAATATATGAAAATGTTAGATGAAGAAGACTTAGATGACTATCTTGCTAAGTTTTTTGACATGATAAATAACCTCAAATCACTCGGTGAAGAGGTGACAGAAATAAGGATAGTACAAAAATTGATAATGAGTCTCAACAGGAGATATAAATGTATTGTCTCAATTATTGAAGATACAAGAGATCTTGAAATCCTTAGAACTAAAGAGGTAGTAGCATCTATCAAGGTATTTGACAGAAGAGAATGTTTGTATTATGAGAGGGAGAAACAAAGAGGTACCAAGAGAGCATTCAATAGCTTAAAATTAGGAGGTAATCAATTTTATGGCAGTAACAAGGGCTCACATTTCAAATCAAGACAAGGTTGGCAGGGACAAGAAAGAAGACCTGCAAACTTGTCATCAAATGGTTATAATAGCTATGGTTCAAACTGGAATCAGCGAACTAGAGCAAGTTTTAATAATTGCTTCAATTCACGAAATAGACAAGGAAGCAGTAGTCAAAGTGCTGTGAAGCCATAGTGTGGTGTATGTCAGAAATACCACTTTGGTGTCTGCAGGTATAAAGGAAAGGCAACGTGCAGTAAATGCAATAAGTTTTGGCCATAATCCTAAGGATTGCAATAACTACAAGCAATTAGCAAACTATCACAAGAGGAGGAGGATGTCTCGATAGGAACAATGTATTATGCTTGTCATGCAGCAAGTGTAAAAGATGAAGATGTATGGTTTGTAGATAGTGCATTTAGTAATCACATGATATCTCAAGAGGCAAAATTGATTGACATTAATAGAAAGGTTACTTGCAAAGTGAAGAGGGTTCAGGTGACTTAGTTCAAGCTACTGGAAAGGGAACTCTTGTGGTTGATACAAGTCAAGGAAGGAGGTATATTGAAGAAGTGTTGTTGGGTCCAGGCTTGGACGAGAATCTACCGAGTGTGGGGTAGATGATGGAGGATGGATATTACATTTTATTTGGGGGTAACAAGGCAATAATTTTTGATGATGAGAACCTTACAAATGTGTTAGCAAGGGTTGTGATGAAAGGGAATAGATGTTTTCCACTCTCCCTTGAATCAATATTACCTGCAGCAAGAAGGGCTTCAGTAGTTGAAGAATCATGGATTTGGCACAAGAGGTTGGGTCACCTGAATTTTGACAGTATGCAGAAAATGCAGCAGAAGAGATTGGTTACTGGATTGCCTATTTTGACCAGTATAGATGCTGTGTGAGAAGGATGTGTTCTAGGGAAGCATAAAAGGGAGAAATTTGCTAAAGAAGGAAGTTGGAGAGCAAGCAATCCACTAGAATTGACCCACACAAATTTGTGTGGACCAATGCAACATGAATTAAGTGGAGGTAACAAATACTTTATCACATTTATTGACAATTTTTCAAAAATGTGTTGGGTGTATTTCTTGAAATATAAATCAGGAGCTTTAAATGTGTTTAAAAAGTTTCAAGTTTTTGTTGAATTGCAAAGTGGCTTCAAAATAAAGAAGCTGAGAAGTGACAAAGGAGGTGAGTATATCTCCATTGAATTCCAGAAATTCTGTTAAGATAAAGGGCTGGAAAGACAACTAACTGTTGCATACTCCCCTCAGCAAAATGGAGTGGCTGAGAGGAAGATTAGAACCATATGTGAGATGGCTAGATCAATGATGAAGGAGAAGGATATTCCTATTGAGTTTTGGGCCGAAGTTGTCAACACAACAGTGTATTTGCAGAATAGACGTTATACAACATCAGTGTCAAATTTGACACCTTTTGAAGCATTTATAGGAAGAAGGCCGGGCATCAAACACCTCAAAGTGTTTAGATGTGTATGCTATACTCATGTTCCAACATGCCTAAGACAGAAGTTTGATGGTAAAGCTAAGAAAGGGCTATTCATTTGTTATGGCAGCTGTGAAAAAGGTTACAGAATATACATTCTGCAATCTAAGAAAATTGTGCTATCTCGAAGTGTGGTGTTTGATGAAAACCATAAGTTTTCATGGAAGGAAGGGCATGAAAAGGATAATAACTTTATCCCCTTACATCTAGTGCTTTAAGGCAATGAAGAAGAAGCACAAACTAGAAGCATTCAGTCAAATAATGGTGAATGCTCTCAGGAAATTGTAGAAAACAGAGAGGTTGATGAAGACAACAGCTCAAGGTCAAGGTTTAATGCATCAACTCTAGTAAAGCTCAAAACATTGAATGATATATATGCTAGATGTAACTTGAGCATGGCAGAACCTGAATCCTATTCAGAAGCATTTGGAGAAGAAGTGTGGCAGAAAGCCATGAAGGAAGAATTGGAGATGATTGAGAAGAATGATACATGGGAGCTGGTGGACAGGCCTAATGAAAAGCCTGTCATTGGGGTCAAATGGGTGTTTAAGACCAAGCTAAACCTAGATGGGACAATCAACAAGTACAAGGCTAGACTTGTAGCAAAGGGGTATGCTCAGAAACCAAGAATTGACTACAATGAGACCTTTGCACTAGTGGCTAGACTAGACACAATTCAGACTCTAGTAGCACTTGCAAGTCAGAAGAACTGGAAACTATTCCAGTTAGATGTTAAATCAGCATTTCTAAATGGAATGCTTGATGAAGAGGTATTTGTTAAACAACCCGAGGGGTTTGTGGTTCAGAAGGCAGGGCACAAGGTCTATAAGCTGAAGAAGACACTATATGGCCTTAAACAAGCTCCTAGGGCTTGGTATAGTGAGATTGATGCATATCTCACTATGTGTAAGTTCAAAAGGAGTGCAAGTGAAGCTATATTGTATACAAGGTATGACAATGAAGGAAATCAGATCATTGTATCAATTTATGTATGATATAGTGTACATAGGCAGTAGTGAGAGCATGATGAATGAATTCAAAAGGGAAATGATGCAGAGGTATGAGATGACTGATGTTGGTCTTCTCCATCATTTTCCGGGAATGGGAGTGTTGCAATCTGATCAATGCATATTCAGTCACCAAAGCAAATATGCAAGGACCTTACTAGAGAAGTTTGGGCTTGCTAATTGCAAACCATTTTCAACTCCACTGGTTATGGGAGAGAAACTGAGGAAGGAGAATGGAAGTGAGCTAGCAAATGAAAACATCTATAGGAGAATTGTGGGAAGCCTGTTGTACTTGACAGCAACAAGGCCTGACCTCATGTATGCTACCAGCTTGTTATCTCGATTTATGAATAAACCCACAAAAAAGCACATGGGAGTTGCAAGAAGAGTCCTTAGATATGTTCAAGGAACCCTTGACTATGGGATAGAGTATGCCAAACATAAGTCAGCAAATCTTGTGGGGTTTTGTGATGCAGATTGGGGAGGAAGTGAAGATGACAGTAGGAGCACTTCTGGTTATGCATTTGGTTTTGGAAGTGGAGTTTTTTCGTGGCCTTCAGTGAAGCAAAACACGATAGCATTGTCAACGGCAGAAGTTGAGTATGTCTCAGCTTCCGAGGCAACTACACAAGCAATATGGCTAAGGGTTGTGCTTGATGATCTACGTGAAATGCAAACAAAGGCAACACTACTATACTGTGATAACATGTCAGCAATTTCGATGACAAAGAATGCAGTATTTCACCAGAAAACAAGGCGTATTAATAGAAAAATCCATTTCATAAGGGAGGCAGTTCAAGGTGTAATTGACATGAAGTTCTGCCGAAGTGAAGATCAAGTGGCAGATATATTCACTAAGAGTTTACCTAAGGAAAGATTCAATCTATTGAGGTCTATGCTCGGTGTCAAACCAGTAAGCACCTTAGGAGGGAGTGTTGATTATTAAGCTGCTTACGTGGATATAAAACTCATCAACAGAAGTGGAAGAAAGTAGGAGCAAAGTTGATTAATAGAGATTGTATTGTAATACTTTTTCAGTTTAACTAACTCAATTATAAGAAGAAAAGATCAACTTGACCTCTCTAGTTAGTTACAAGTTCGTTACAAATGGATACAAACATGTGTAACGCATGGGTTTTCTGCAGTATATAAGCAGACAATTCATCAAACAATTGTAAGGTGTGAAATTGAAAGAACTGACCTTTTTTCTGTAAATCCATTTCTGCTCCAAAAACTCTCGGTCAAAATCCTTTCTTTTCTTCTAAAACAAAAGCGGAGCAACTGCAAATTAAACCAAACAATCAATTAAAGATTTCTACAAGAAATGGAAACTCAATTGAAAAACTTACAATTATCCTTTAACCTGCAAGCTAACAGATCCAGTGACGGAGAGGCGAATTCCATGTGAGAAATTGAGGTAGGAGAATTAATTATGATTTTGCCTTCAACAGGTTCCTGAATTGATTGATTGATTGATTAAAGCAATGATGTGAAGAAGGAAGTTGAAGCTGACATTTTCAAGTTGTTAGAATTCTGGTATTAGTATTCAAGTTATTAGAAATCTAGTATTATGTTATAACAAATCTGTTATATTGTTACAACATGTGTTCATTCTTGTTAGTCAAGCTAGCAGTTTCTGAGTCAAAGAAGTGGCTATATAAGCCAGTGTAAATACTCAATAACGGAGCTAAAAGAACACGAACTTACATTTCTATAATTCTCTCTTCTTCTGCTTCTGCTCTTCATTTCTGCATTTCTGTTTTTTACATGATGAGCATCAATCACTAGTTAAAATTAAAATTATACTGAATAAAATTTTGTTTTATAGGGAGAGAGAAAGATTTACAGAGGGGCGATAGATACGGTTGGATAAAAAAAACTTAGGGACTATTTTTGTTGACATTGCTCCAACTCAGAGAGGCCGGGTACTGACTTACTGAGTTTCCGAATACCGGGTAGGAGACTGGTGAGTAGACCTGCTTTCGAGTTTGGAACCTACACTCTCAAGTCTCAACTATTAAAGGAGTTAATCCGTGTTAGATAAATACAATGTATATAGATTATTGTGTATTATAATAATATAATTATTATTTTACCTTTCATTAAAAATAACTTTTAGTTTTAGGGGTATTTTAGACTTTTCATAAAACCAATTGTCATTAAGTAGTTGTTAAAGAACATCTTACATATTTATGGTTTAGGCAATTCCAAAATGAAAAAGGAATTTCATCAAGTCAAATATCTTTTTTCTAAAATAACAAATATAATTTTTGACCCATTTAACAAGGTTGAAGTTTTACCAATACATTATTTCTCATGTGAACAACTCATTAGAATTATTTGATATTATTAGAATCATGCTAAAATTAGACTTGGAAGTTGTTATTTTAAAATTTCTCTAGTTATTTTTGGCTTATGTTACAATTTTATTTAATATAGTTTAGTTCACTATTAAAATATTTAAATATTTTTGTTCTTTATTTTTAGGAAAAATATGAATCTCTTGCATTTAAATTTATGAAATCAAAATTTTTTCTACAATTAAATTGTTAGTTTAGAAATGAAAATATTCTAATTTCTCTCTTTATTCTTTACGCTATCATCTCCACCAGAAGATTCAAAGTCAAGGGACTCAAGATTGAATTTAGTTAGCAGTAAAAAGATTTATAAGATGCAGAGAGAACAATTGATGCGGGTGGAATATAAAGATAGCAAAACATGAAAGAACAAGTTAATTGGAAGTGATGAAAGGGGTTGCTAAGGTGAACCTCAAATTCACTCTATTTTCTCTGGAATGAAATTTATAATGTTTCTCTAAAATTATATTACACACACACACACACACATAAACAGTACAACCCCGAAACGGCGTGCCGAAACGCTCTGAAACCGAAATATTCTGTTCCAATTGAAAATACAAAGCACCAAACAAATAGATTTTGACAAATTTGAATCAAACATGTTATGGATTCAAGTGGGTTTAATAAGTTAAAAACCATAAAAGTTGCAAAAAATGTGCTAGAAGGTGCCCATACACCAAAAGATGAAAAGAGTTGGAAGATGATTAGATTGGGTTTAGATGCATTGATGAAATGAGATTTAATGCGATTAGAATTCAAGAGGCAATTGGTCTTGGTGAAAGCATCAAGCAACATGAGTTTCATGTAAAAGGTCAGGGAATCCATGCCTAGCAGAGTCCTCATTCTAGGATGGATGCACGTTTTCCCAATGCATAAGACAACTTGAGTGTTAAACAGAGGCATGAAACTCAGCGTGCTTGGATATAGGGATATTAATGCAAGCCTTCTGCATCTTTAAAATTTTCAATCTGCTAACAGAAGACGATTTAAATTCGGAGGATTGAAAATGCATTATAATATCTTAGAAATCTTTGGTCCATGCATGCCTGTGCTGAGTGCACCAATCACATATAGGTAAAGCAACAGTTATGTTTCTATCAGGCCCTTCTGTTATGTTCAAGATCATTTTTCCACAAGATCCAAGTCTTGATTCTTCCCAGAATGGTGTGCTTGCAAAAATAGTTGCCCTGTACACAAGTTGTTCTCTTCAAGAAACCATGATCTCTATCCCAAATTGGACGATACTGGACTTGACCAATATCTTCACTTTTAAACTCTAAAACATTCCCTGGGAAATCTACAAATTCTTTCCATTAAATCATGCTAACAAATGCGCACCCCTTCTTACTTTCTAGACTTACCACCAACAAGGAGTTCGATGCTTCAGTCCATGAGAGATTCAGAAAGATTCTTTGGCAGACAAACTTCAGAGGTGGTCAAGTCAATTTACCGTCGCTAATTTTTCCATTCTGAATGCTTCCAGAAATATATTCCACAAAGCTTTCATTTGTAGAAGTTTCTCTTTGTGGAAATTTTAGAAAATAGGACACTGATTTCAAATTTTTAGCTTTTGTTTCTTTGTAACTTGCCTCATAAAGACACAAAACTTCCAGTGTTCACACCCTCAGCTTAAACCATGGAGGAACAGACAAACAACAACATTCTATCTCATGGATTTAACTCCAGTAAAGAAACCATCTCACATAAAAGCTTAAACTATTAGGTGAAATCTTAGAATATGATTTATATTATTCTCTAATATACCCCCTCAAATGTGTTAGGATTGAGAGAGTTTGCAGAATTGAAAGAAGAATTAGTTTAGAGAAGGGAAGAGGGAGAAGAGAGAAAAGAGAGGGAGACTGAAATTTAAAATTGTGCTGTATTGATTTCTGTTTTGCATACATTTGTTGTGTGTGCACTTCTCTATTTATACACATTACACTATTCTAGAATATTCTTCTATACTCTAACAAAATGAAAGCTTTTTAGGCTTGAAACTTGTACACATGTCTACACTACCTTGTGCTTGATTTTTATCAAATAGAATAAGGGTAGTTAAATTCGAACTCGTGACCGCTGGGTCAACAAGGTTATGATATCATGTCAAGGAACTATCTCACCTAAAAATTAAACAGTTAAATGAAGTCCTAAAATATAATTTATATTATTTTCAAACAATACATATAAGCCAAATTTTGGTCATAAATCTAGTTTTGATACGATGAGAGGAAATTTCCAAAGGCCAATTGCTTAACATTTTCTCAAGGGGCGAGTGTAGAAAGCGTATTATAATTGGTTCGCATGGAGCACCATTTGCTCGACCTATGACATGGACTCCTAAGGGTCCATGCCAATAAATCTAGGAAACCTCCACGAACTTCAAATTCTGAATATTGGCAAAATATGTATTGCGGAAGAAGATGTCACTGACTTGACTTTTCTCATCTCTTTCACCAATCACTGCACCTATCTACTACCTTTCTTTCTCAGCACAAATGATGAATGCCGTCAACTTGCCCCCGAAGTCCATGAACATTGAGAGCAATACACATTTACAAGCTGGAGAAATTTAAGATAATGATATAGATTTTGTTGAAAGTGTAATATGTTAGGCTTGTTCATCTTTGTTTCTCGTTGCATGCAGTGTTTGTTTTATTTCCGGGGATGGATTAAAGAAAGCATTCTTGGGTATAAATGCTGTGGGTAAAGATGGATCAAGGAGGAGAGCTACTTGTTGTTTTTTTAATCATGGTAAATTCTTTAAAATTTGTTAACCTCGACAAGTATTGAAAATTGAAAATTAAGTAAATGCTTAAAAAACTTCAATTAACCTTAGAGGATCAAATATTAAATCGACCATGGTATTATGAATTAACCCATTAAACAAGTTAAAAACCCTAAAAGGAGCAAAAAATGTGCTAGATGGTGACCATTTATGAAGAGGAAGATTCATGGCAAACCCCCTTAATTTAATTTGTGTTGCCCTGCTACACTTTTCCAACAAGCAAAAGACTATGAATAGTACAAGCATCCTCGCAAAAGTCAAGTCAAGGGCCCCTCCCTGTTTCCAATCGTATTGGTTTCCACTTACATTTTACACCACTGTATCTTGGCTTCTTACTTAAGCTCATCCTGGCTTCATCAGGCACAAGCACCCCAAAAAAACCAGAAAAGAAAAATGCTTTCAGGGCTAAGGAGAACCTCAAATTCACTCCTTTATTTTCTCTGGAATTAAATTGATAGTGTTTCTCTGGAATTATATTTTATATATATATATATACATAAATAGTACAACCCTGAAACGGTATGCCGAAACGCTCCGAAACCGAAACATTCCGTTCCAATTGAAAAGACGAAGCACCAACTGAAACAAGTTAGACAAATTTGTATCAAACAAGTTATGGATTCAAGTGGGTTTAATAAGTGAAAAACCCTAAAAGTTATAAAAAATGTGCTAGAAGGTGGCCATACACCAAAAGATGAAAAGAGTTGGAAGATGATTAAATTGGGTTTAGATGCATTGATGAAAATGAGATTTAATGCGATTAGAATTCAAGAGGCAATTGGTCTTGGTGAAAGCATCGAGCAACATGAGTTTCATGTAAAAGGTCAGGGAATCCATGCCTAGCAGAGTCCTCATTCTAGGATGGCTGCACGTTTTCCCGATGCATAAAACAGCTTGAGTGCTAAACAGAGGCATGAAACTCAGTGTGCTTGGATACAGGGATATTAATTTTAAACCTTCTGCATCTTTAAAATTTTCAATCTGCTAACATGAAGACGATTTAAATTCGGAGGATTGAAAATGCATCATAATATCTAACAAATCTTTGGTCAGGCCCTTCTGTTATGTTCAAGATCCATTTTTCCACAAGATCCAAGTCTTGATTCTTCCCAGAATGGTGTGCTTGCAAAACCAGTTGCCCTGTACACAAGTTGTTCTCTTCAAGAAACCATGATCTCTATCCCAAATTGGAAGATACTGGACTTGACCAAATTCTTTCCATTAAATCATGCCAACAAATGCGCACCCCTTCTTACTTTCTAGACTTACCACCAAGAAGGATGTCGATGCTTCAGTCCATGAGAAATTCACAAGATTTTTTTTTTATAACAACTGAACCAAACCGAAAATGTTCACCCCTAGTGTAAGTTGTGTGGTGCAAATTGCCTTTACTTATTAAGTGTGATATAGTTTATCTATTAAATATGTAATTTTAGATATATATTTTTATGTGTGCATGTCTTTTACTTGCAAAAACTAAAAAAATAGATCAACTTGAAAAATAGATATTGAAAGGAGAGTATTGTTATTTTCTGTTGTCAAACTTTAGTTATCAAACCTATTGTTTATTTGTCAAATTTGACTGCTAGAAGTAGATTTGTTGTTTACTTGTTAATTTCCTTGATTTGTGGCAATAATGCATTAATTATCTGCTGTCAAGTTATTTGCCAAATTAAGGAAAATGTCTCTCCATGAGTTAAGTTATTTGCCAAATTAAGGAAAATGTCTCTCCATGAGTTAACTATGCACTTTACCATTTGACTACACTTTTTATAATACTTAGAGCATCTTTATTAGCAAATACCAAATAAAATTCAAACTTTTAGAAAAATTGTAAGAGTTTCGTCCTCGAAACTAAATAAAATTCTTGAATACATACCGAGATTATTAAAAAGATGAGGGTATTCCTCACACATCTTTTCCTCAAGTTCTCATGTTGCTTCTTCAATTGAATGACTATACCGTGTTCTAAAAGCTGTTTTTTTTTTTTGGAATGTCTTCTTTCCTTATCCTTAACAATTCACTGAAGCCCTATGCTTTGACACTGATCCATTTCCCCAAAATCACATCAAAATCAACCATATCTAAAACATTCAAGTCTACCATAAGGATCTTACCTCCAATTTTTATCTCACAATTTTAATACACATACTTCACTAATATTGATTCATCCAAGGAGTAGAAGCTAAAATAGGAGATCCTATTAGAGTTGGTCACCTATCTAACCTCATGGTAAAATATTGGGACACAAACTAATGAGTTGCACCAGTATCGAACAAAACTCTTGCTTCAAAAGAGCAAACAAGAAGAATACATGAGACAACTGTGTTGGATGTCTGAGCATCCTGCTGAGTTAAGGCAAAGACTCTAGCATGTCCTTGACTCTGCTGCATCTGACCTCTATCACCTGCACCACGGCCTCTCTGACCACGACCACCAAAATCTCTACCACCATGAGCTATAGACTGGCTCGTTGACGGTGTCTGAACAGGACGTTGAACTGAACTAGATGCCCCTGAAGCTGACATCTGTCTCCTAGGGCACTCTCTAACCTTGTGGCCTGTCTGGCCACAACTAAAACAAGCTCCAATCCTTTTATAACACTCTGCACTAGTATGATCTCCTCCACAATACTGACATAAAGAATTGTCCCCAGATGGAACAAATGAACTACGAGGTGCAGTTTGAACTGAACTTTGACCATAACTAACACCGCTACTACCACTCTGATTGTTTGAGTCACTAACTGTAGTTCTTGGTCTAAACCTCCTTTGAACCCAAGAATCCTGACGACCACTTTGTCCTCTAAACGGACCTGCACTCGGCCCTCCTAGTTGTCTAAAAGACTGATCCTCTTCTCTAGCCCGCCCTCTTAGGTTGACCTACACCTATGTCCTCAAATTCTCGTGCCTCTATCAACCTAGCGCAATCAACAGCTGAGGAGTAAGATGGAAACACCTGGGACACCATCACTATAAACATAGAGGATTTAAGTCCTCTAATGAACCTTTTCACTCTCCACTCTTCCGTAGGTAGGAGATATTCAGCATATCTAGACAACTGAGTGAACTTCAGATCATATTCATCAACTGTCATGCTCCCTTGAGATAACCTCTCAAACTCATAAAGTCGAGCATCTCTAACACTCTGAGGGAGAAACCTATCCAAAAACATGGCGCTAAACTCCTTCCATGTCCACTGAGCCTCTGCTAGTCTTGCCTTCTTCCTAGACTCAAACCAAGAAATTGCCACATCTCCCTCCAACCTAAATGACGCCAAACTCACAGCTCGATGGTCTATACATCCCAAAACTTCACATCGACGCCATATATCATCTAGGAACCTCTGAGGATCCTCTGAATTGTTCGTCCCAGTGAAAGTAGGAGGTGCCAACTTCATGAAGTCATTCAAGGGCACATTTACTCCTTGAACAATGTGAGATGATGACGTTACATCTCTATCCCTTCTCCTATCTCTCTCCATAGTATACTCTATCCAAGTTCGCATAGCCTGGCTGAGCTGCTGAAATTCTGTCATTGTCTCAGCATCAGCCTCAGCCTCTCCTACACCTGTTTCATCAACCTCATTTTCCTCTTCAACCTCGTAAGACTCCTCCTCCATTAGTGGAGGTATTTCCTCATCATGTTGAGGTGCAGGCGCACCTCCTCTTCTTTGCCTAGTATTCCTCAATTGCACAATAGGGACGTCATCCTGATCGTCACTTACTCTAATAGTATCAGCTATACGCCTATTCCTCGACATATCCTATATATATAAAAATAACATACATTTGTCATGTCGAAACAATAGCACCATAGTTATCACTTAATTATAGGAAAACATATCTATAGAAAACATAAGGAATCAAGAAGACATGCTTGATGAAATTCAAATTTCAAGCATAACAAACAAGACAATACGGATCCTAATGCTCCACATATTATAAATTAACTATATTACTTTTTCTTAATCCAAGTTTTGATACTAAGTTTCATCAATACTATTTTTTTTTATTAGATGTCATACCAAGTTTTATCACATATTTTTTTTTATTTATCTTAAAATTTTAGCTCCGATACCATCTTTGTCACGACCCGATTCCCGGATCCGTGACCGGCACATAGATATGGTTCCCCTCCAAGGTTCCACACCTATGCGAACCCAAACTTACACACAAACTTAACATTCTTATTCATAATTCAACGCAGCGGAAATAACAAAGTAAATTTTATAACATAATTCAAATGTCTTAATACAAAAGTTGAGTAATCTTATTATAATAGTGGAGCGCTAACTAGACATAAAAATAAAAATGTCAATTACAACCAAAATAATAAGTTCTGAAAATTCAACGATAATGATCTGCTAACGAGCTACGATCCTGGAAATAATAAATAATGAGGGGGTGAGTTCAACAACTCAGTGAGTAGATAACATCTAATATACACATGTGAGATAATACAACAACGAGAGATATATTATCGAATCGGTTCGGGGTTCTTACAAGAAGATTTCTCAAATAGGTCATATCAAGAAGATAATAGGTAAAGCTCGTCAGAAAATCATAATGCAATGAGCATGAGGCTCCAGACTGTGGGATGATCAATCCGCACAGGTTGGTGACTTCCCCGACCAACTAGGATTTCAGATACGATGTGCACAAAGACTAACATTCCCCTGTTAGCGTGGGTATTCTGACTGGCATACCATAGGTATGTATGTATATATATATATATATATATAATCAAATATACATATTCATATCTCAAGGCTCAACTCATGACATCAATCAAATGAGGAGCAATCAATTCACAAACAGATATTGGCTCATATCAAGAACATATATTCAACAATTGATTATGCTTTATCGTATCAAGAATAGTAATTAACGTATATATTATCAAGAAGCATAATCCAAATACTAGCAAATCAAGTATTTATAATATTTCTCATGCATATTAAATATTATCCACTCACCTGACTCAAAAGCGATCGAAATTCAAAAGCAGAATATTTCTGAAATCCTACTGACGTACCGCGGGCAGAATATCAGGATTATCTGAATATATAAAAGAAATACATACTCAAAAATGACTCAAAAGAAGTAGAATACCTTTAGTAAACATATCTAAGAGTTCACTCATAATCCTATGTGTTTTGAATTAAACTATCAATTTCTCGCAAAACCTAAAAACAATGGTTTCTTTCTAAATCTAGTCCAAGATACACAATTTGTAAAATTAATAATAACTCATCAAATAAGCTTCAATTATCCATCAAACCCATATGAAATACTAATATTTCACTCCAGGGACCAATCTGTAATTTCCCAAAGTTCAGGGACTAAACTGTAATTTTCCAAGTTCGGGGACCAAACTGTAATTTTCCACCAAAAGGACTAAAACGAATTTTCATCATCTTCAACCTAAAACCAGAATTCCAGCAAGGGTTTTTCACTATTTCTCAATATTTTCTTACACCAACACATCAAATAACATCAAAATCATCTACAATCAAACCTATTAATCATTACCCAAAACATTAAACCCTAAACATCTTAATCCATTCATCCATCAAATTCAAATAAAATCTACAAACCCTAATCACCAATGCAAGCAATTAGATTAACTATTAAACAATACTTTTACATAATAACACATAGACATTACCTTAATATTTATTTCTCCTCCTTCCTTTCTCCCTTTCTCTTTTCTCTTCTTCTCCTTTCTTCTCTCTTTCGGCTCACTCTAATTTTTCAGATTGCTTCTCTTCTCTTCTTTTTCTATTTATATTTTACAAGTTACTATTGTATCCTTAATTCATTTATACCTAATATTAAGTCATTAAGGGTATTAATGCCTTTCTTATTCAAAGTTTCAAAACCCTAAAATTATTTTCCTATTTAAGATTTCAAAACCCTACAGTGAGTTTCTTGGAATGTTATGGAGCATTGACTAGAAGCACTAGAAAAAAGAGAATTTCTCAACTACAAGGAATGTTATGGAGCATTGACTATATGTTATGGAGCAAAGTTTGACTTGATTGAAAATAATTTTAGAAATTAAGCATTATAATATACTTAATTCATGAATTATAATTTGTCCTAAAATATCAAGTAGGAACTGAATAAATAAATTTCTAAAATTATATTATGGACATTATTTAACAGACAAATAGATATTTTGTCATTTATAGGGATTTTAGGATTTTCTATAAATATAAAATTCTTTCTCTTATATTTTTGACAGGTCATCTACTAGACCGAAAAATGATATAAATTACAAAATAGAACTAACACTCTAGGCATAACAATTTTTCCCTCTTAAATAAAGATTTAAGAGATTTTTTTATTGGTGATTCGTGTGGTGATTATTGAGGGCCGAATTATTGAACTACTTATAATTTGCAACAACACAATTTTTAAAGAATTATTTAAATTGAAGAAAACTAGATATTAGAGTAATAAATCTTAAATAACTTTAAATCTATCTAATTCTTTTGATTTATTATTTACACCGGTATATGATGTTCTTACCAAAATACGGTTCTTGAACCGCTTTACAATATCTCATCCCTTGTTTCTTTTCCATAGCTGACGACCAATTAAATGGTCGCCTTCTGCTTTCTTTTCTTCGTCGAGGAGCAAACAAATTCTCTGGGACTTTTCCAACTTTCTTTAGCCAATGCCTCGGGACTTCCGCAACCTGATTTATTAAATGTTTGAAAATGCTTGTATATAAAAATAATTTAAAAATATAAAAAATAATTAATTTACAGTAAAAATTAAAAATAAAATAAATTTAAAATTTTAAAAATACTTTTGAAATCGGGGTAACACTTTAACTGTGTCGGTGCCAATAAATCTAGGAAACCTCCACGAACTTCAAATATTGAATATTAGCAAAATATTTATTGCGTAAGAGGACGTCACTGACTTGACTTTTCTTTCTCAGCACAAATGGTGAATGCTGTCAACTTGCCCCCTGTCACAACCCGATTCCTGGATCCGTGACCGGCACATAGGCATGGTCCCCCTCCAAGGTTCCACACCTATGCGAACCCAAACTTACACACAAACTTATCATTAACTTTCAGAGTTCAACGCAGCGGAAATATCAAAGTAAACTTTATAACATAATTCAATTGTCTTTATACAAGAATTGATTATATACAATTACAATTGTGGAGCACTAACTAGACATAAGAACAAAAGTATCAAGTACAACCAAAATAGCAGGTTCCAAGAGTAGGACAAAAATGACCTGCTAGCAAGCTACGACCCTGAAAATGATGAATAATGAGGGAGTGAGTTCAACAACTCAGTGAGTAGATAATATCCAATATACACATACGAGATAATATAGCAAAGAGAAGTATAATATCAAATCGGCTCAAGGTTCTTATAACAAATTTCTCAAATAGGTCATAACAAGAATGTATAGGTAAAGCTCGTCAGAAAATCAGAATGCAATGAGCATGAGGCTCCGTACTGTGGGATGATCAGTCCACACAGGTTGGTGACTCCCCCGACCAACTAGGGTTTCAGATACATTGTGCACAAAGGCTAACACTACCCTATTAGCATGGGTATTCTGACTAGCATACCATAGGTATATCTAATATCAAACAAACATGTTCATATCTCAAGGCTCAACTCATGGTATCAATCAAATGAGGAGCTAACAATTCACAAATAGATATAGGCTCATATCAAGAACGGATATTCAACAAATGATTATGCTTTATCGTATCAAGAATATAATCAAGGTATATATTATCCAAAAAGCATAATCCAATTCATACTAACAAATTCAAATATTTATACTATTTCTCATGCATATTAAATGTTATCCACTCACCGGACTCAAAAGCAGACAAGTTCCAAAAGCAGAATGTTGATGAAACTTTACTGATGGCCCGCGGGTAGAATATCGGGATTATCTGAATATATAAAAGAAGACATACTCAAAAATGACTCAAAAGAAGTAAAATACCTTTAATAACATATCTAAGAGTTCAAATCATAATCCTATGTGTTTTTGAATCAAACTATCAATTTCATCGCAAAAACCTAAAACAAAGGTTTCTTTCGAAATCTAATTCCAAAATACACAATTCCTAAAATTGATATTAATCCATCAAATGAGCTTCAATTATCCATCAAACCAATCAGAAATACTAATATTTCTCTTAGGGACCATTCTGAAATTTTCTTATATTTTTAGGGTCAAATTGTAATTTTATCAAATTGAAGGACTAAATTGAACACTTCATAAATTCATAGCTATCCTAAAATCTTGTCCATAATTCATCCTCAATCCTGTCCAGAATCTCCAATTTCACCCTAGGGACCAAACTGTAATTTTTCCAAAGTTCGGGGACTAAACTGTAATTTTCACCAAAAGGACCAAAATGAATTTTTGTCATCTTCAACCTCAACCCAGAATTTCCAGCAAGGGATTTCGAAATTTATCAACATTATTCACCATTTTTCTCAATATTTTCTTAAACCAAACATCTCAAAACTTCAAAATCATCTACAATCAAACTAATTAAACTATTACCCAACACATTCAACCCTTAACATCTCTCTTAATTCATCAATCAAACCCAAATAAAATTCTCAAACCCTAACAATCCATACAAGCAAAAATCATAGTTAATAATCACATTTATACATAATAAAACACACACATTACCTTAACAACTTATTTCTCCTTCTTCCTTTCTCTTCCTCTTCTCTTTCCCTCTTTTCTCTTCTTCTTCTTCTTTCTTTCTCTCTTCCGATTCTCTCTCTCAAATTTCAGACCAATTCCTTTCTCTTTTTTTTTTTTCCTTTTTCTTTTCTTTTCTTTTCTATTTATATTTACTAGCTTGCACAATTACTACAACACCCTTAACCTAATTCTAAGCCACTAAGGGCATTCATGTATTTTCCTTTTTAAAATTTCAAAACACTACAATCTCCCCACCTTATAAAAGTTTCGTCCTCGAAACTAAAGAAATGTTTGAATACATACCTAGATTATCAAAAAGATGAGGATATTCCTCATGCATCTTATCCTCAAGTTCCCATGTCGCTTCTTCAATTGAATGACCTTTCCACTTCACCTTCACCGAAGCTATATCCTTCGACCTTAGCCTTCTCACTTGTCGATCCACTATAGTTTCTGGTTGTACCTCATAAGTCACATCATCTCGTAACTCAACTGGATGCACTTCTAACACATGAGATGGATCTGGCATATACTTCTGTAGCATCGAAACATGAAATACAGGATGTATAGCCGACAAATTAGCGGTAAGGCCAACCTATAAGCAACTGCTCCAATTCTCTCCAAAATCTCACACGGCCCAATAAATCGAGGACTTAACTTGCCTTTCTTTCCAAACCTGAATACTCCTTTGGTCAATGAGACCTTTAAGAACACACAATCACCCACTGAAAACTCTAAGTCACGCCTCCTTTTATCCGCGTAACTTTTCTGCCTACTTTGAGCTGTCTGAAGCCTCTTTCTGATCACCTCTATCTTCTCTAAGGTAATTTGAATCAACTCAGGTCTCATTAGCCTTTTCTCACCAACCTCAAACCAACAAACTGGTGATCTACATTTTCGTCCGTACAAAGCCTCATAAGGTGCCATCTCTATGCTAGCCTTATAACTGTTGTTGTAAGCAAATTCCACCAATGATAGGAACTTACTCCAACCAATCCCAAAATCCATAACATAGGCTCTCAACATATCCTCCAATATCTGAATAGTAGACTTTGAATAAACCAAAATATCGTCAATAAAAACTATCACAAATTGATCAATAAACTGTTTAAACACTCTGTTCATCAAGTCCATAAAAGTTGTTGGTGCATTTGTTAATCAAAAAGACATCACCAAGAACTCATAGTGACCATACCGAGTTCTAAATGCGGTTTTTGGAATGTCTTCTTTCCTTATCCTCAACTATTGATACCCAAATGAAAATCAATCTTAGAAAAGAATTGAATTCCCTACAACTGATCAAACAAATCATCTTTCTTCTGAGCTGCTTTTATCGTCTCAAACAAGTTTGATTTAACCGGAAAGTGAGCAATCATTGCTCTACCTTTGCTAAGGTTAAATTTAACTCCTTATCCACTAATCCATGCAACTCCTTAGCTATAGGAACTTGGTCTAACCAGGAAATTCCCTTATCTACATCCACTATATATGCTAGGTAACACTGTACCCTTTTTCGTGTCATTCTCCTCGAGATAGTCAATAATGTAATTAATGAACACACAATCTTATCTCCTTGAAAAACTAACCTCATTTCTCCATCTAAATCAAACACTACTTCTTACCCTGACAAATTTCTGAAGCCCTATGCTTTGACAGTCAATCCATTCTCAAAATCACATCAAAATCAATCATATCTAAAACATTCAAGTCTCCCATAAGGATTTTATCTCTAATTTCTATCTCACAATTTTGATACACATACTTCACTAATATTAATTCCCCAAATCACATCAAAATCAATCATATCTAAAACATTCAAGTCTCCCATAAGGATCTTATCTCCAATTTCTATCTCACAATTTGGATACACATACTTCACTAATATTAATTCTTCATCCACGGAAATATAAACAGAAATGAGAAATCCTAACAGAGTTAGTTGTCTATCTAACCTCTTGGCAATATATAGGGGCATAAACAAAAGGGTTGCACCCGTATCAAACAAAACTTTTGATTCAAAAGTGCAAACAAAAAGAATACATTCAAGTGCGAATACATCACCCCTCCTATAAGGAATATACCTTGCATTTCTTAACTACACAATACGGACATCTTTCTGATCGTCACATACTCCAATAGTATTAGCTATATGTTTATTCCTCGACAAATCATATAAGGATGAACATTTTTGTCATGTCGAAACAATAGCACAATAGTTATTGTATAATTATCGGAAAGCATATTTATAGAAGACATAAGGAATCAAGAAGACATGCTTGAGGAGAATTCAAATTTCAAGCATAACAAACAAGACAATACGGATCCTAATGCTCCACAATATGAATCCTAACTTTACTATTATTTCATGAATAACAAGCTTTGATATTAAGTTTCGTCACTACTACCCTTCTTTTTACTTTTATTTTTAAGCTCTAATACCATGTTTTGTCACTCACTCTTTTACTTTTATTCATTTTATATTTTTGGCTCTGATACCATCTTTGTCACGACCCGATTCCCGGATCCGTGACCGGCACATAGGCATGGTCCCCCTCCAAGGTTCCACACCTATGCGAACCCAAACTTACACACAAACTTATCATTAACTTTCAAAGTTCAACGCAGCGGAAATATCAAAGTAAACTTTATAACATAATTCAATTGTCTTTATACAAGAATTGATTATATACAATTACAATTGTGGAGCACTAACTAGACATAAGAACAAAAGTATCAAGTACAACCAAAATAGCAGGTTCCAATAGTAGGACAAAAATGACCTGCTAGCAAGCTACGACCCTGAAAATGATGAATAATGAGGGAGTGAGTTCAACAACTCAGTGAGTAGATAATATCCAATATACACATACGAGATAATATAGCAAAGAGAAGTATAATATCAAATCGGCTCAAGGTTCTTATAACAAATTTCTCAAATAGGTCATAACAAGAATGTATAGGTAAAGCTCGTCAGAAAATCAGAATGCAATGAGCATGAGGCTCCGTACTGTGGGATGATCAGTCCACACAGGTTGGTGACTCCCCCGACCAACTAGGGTTTCAGATACATTGTGCACAAAGGCTAACACTACCCTGTTAGCATGGGTATTCTGACTAGCATACCATAGGTATATCTAATATCAAACAAACATGTTCATATCTCAAGGCTCAACTCATGGTATCAATCAAATGAGGAGCTAACAATTCACAAATAGATATAGGCTCATATCAAGAACGGATATTCAACAAATGATTATGCTTTATCGTATCAAGAATATAATCAAGGTATATATTATCCAAAAAGCATAATCCAATTCATACTAACAAATTCAAATATTTATACTATTTCTCATGCATATTAAATGTTATCCACTCACCGGACTCAAAAGCAGACAAGTTCCAAAAGCAGAATGTTGATGAAACTTTACTGATGGCCCGCGGGTAGAATATCGGGATTATCTGAATATATAAAAGAAGACATACTCAAAAATGACTCAAAAGAAGTAAAATACCTTTAATAACATATCTAAGAGTTCAAATCATAATCCTATGTGTTTTTGAATCAAACTATCCATTTCATCGCAAAAACCTAAAACAAAGGTTTCTTTCGAAATCTAATTCCAAAATACACAATTCGTAAAATTGATATTAATCCATCAAATGAGCTTCAATTATCCATCAAACCAATCAGAAATACTAATATTTCTCTTAGGGACCATTCTGAAATTTTCTTATATTTTTAGGGTCAAATTGTAATTTTATCAAATTGAAGGACTAAATTGAACACTTCATAAATTCATAGCTATCCTAAAATCTTGTCCATAATTCATCCTCAATCCTGTCCAGAATCTCCAATTTCACCCTAGGGACCAAACTGTAATTTTTCCAAAGTTCGGGGACTAAACTGTAATTTTCACCAAAAGGACCAAAATGAATTTTTGTCATCTTCAACCTCAACCCAGAATTTCCAGCAAGGGATTTCGAAATTTATCAACATTATTCACCATTTTTCTCAATATTTTCTTAAACCAAACATCTCAAAACTTCAAAATCATCTACAATCAAACTAATTAAACTATTACCCAACACATTCAACCCTTAACATCTCTCTTAATTCATCAATCAAACCCAAATAAAATTCTCAAACCCTAACAATCCATACAAGCAAAAATCATAGTTAATAATCACATTTATACATAATAAAACACACACATTACCTTAACAACTTATTTCTCCTTCTTCCTTTCTCTTCCTCTTCTCTTTCCCTCTTTTCTCTTCTTCTTCTTCTTTCTTTCTCTCTTCCGATTCTCTCTCTCAAATTTCAGACCAATTCCTTTCTCTTTTTTTTTTTTCCTTTTTCTTTTCTTTTCTTTTCTATTTATATTTACTAGCTTGCACAATTACTACAACACCCTTAACCTAATTCTAAGCCACTAAGGGCATTCATGTATTTTCCTTTTTAAAATTTCAAAACACTACACCCCCGGAGTCCATGAACATTGAGGGCAATACACATTTACAAGCTGGAGAATTATCAGATAATGATACAGATTTTGTTGCAAGTGTAATATGATAGGCTTGTTCATTTTTGTTTTTCGTTCCATGCAGTGTTTGTTTTTTTTCCGGGGATGGATTAAAGAAAGCATTCTTGGGTATAAATGCTCTCATGCTGTGGGTAAAGAGGGATCAAGGAGAGCTATTATTGGTTTTGTAGGCTAACACTCGCTTATTCTTGCCCAAAACTACTACTTATTGTTTTTTTTTATCATGGTAAATTCATTAAAATTGTTAACCTCGGCAAGTATTGAAAATTAAGTAAATGCTTAAAAAAACTTCAATTAACCTTAGAGGATCAAATATTAAATCGACCATGGCATTGTGAATGAACCCATCAAACAGCTTATGGATTCAAGTGGGTTTAATAAGTTATTTTGTTAAAAAAAAAAAACCTAAAAGGAGCAAAAAAAATGTGCTAGAAGGTGGCCATTTATGGAGTTATTGGACACCAAAAGATGAAAAGATTTGGAAGATGATTAGATTGGGTTTAGATGCATTGATGAAAAGAGATTTAATGCGATTAGAATGCAAGAGGCAATTGGTCTTGGTGAAAGCATCGAGCAACATGAGTTTCATGTAAAAGGTCAGGGAATCCATGCCTAGCAGAGTCCTCATTCTAGGATGGCTTCACGTTTTCCCGATGCATAAAACAGCTTGAGTGTTAAACAGAGGCATGGAAGTCAGCGTGCTTGCATACAGGGACATTAATTTTAAACCTTCTGCGTCTTTAAAATTTTCAATCAGCTAACATGAAGACGATTTCAATTCAGAGGATTGAAAATGCATCATAATATCTTACAAATCTTTGGTCCATGCATGCCTGTGTTGAGTGCACCGATCACATATAGTTCTATATGTTTCTGTCAGGCCCTTCTGTTATGTTCAAGATCCATTTTTCCACAAGATCCAAGTCTTGATTCTTCCCAGAATGGTGTGCTTGCAAAAACAGTTGTCCTGTACACAAGTTGTTCTCTTCAAGAAACCATGATCTCTATCCCAAATTGGACGATACTGGACTTGACCAAATTCTTTCCATTAAATCATGCCAACAAATGCGCACCCCTTCTTACTTTCTAGACTTACCACCAAGAAGGATGTCGATGCTTCAGTCCATGAGAAATTCACAAGATTCTTTGGCAGACAAACTTCAGAGGTGGTCAAGTCAGTTTACCGTCGCTAATTTTTCCATTCTGAATTCTTCCAGAAATATATTCCACAAAGTTATCATTTGTAGAAGTTTTTTCTCTGTGGAATTTTAGTGAATAGGACACTGACTTCAAATTTTTAGCTTTTGTTTCTTTATATCTTCAGTCATAAAGACACAAAACTTCCCAGTGTTCACACCCTCAGCTTACACCATGGAGGAACAGACAAACAGCAACATTCTATCTCATGGATTTAACTTTTTGAAACATCTCATCTAAAAATTAAAAATGTTAGTTGAAATTCTAGAATATGATTTGTATTATTTTATAACATACTCTCTCAAGTGAAAATCTTGTGAGTTTAACTTGCACGCAGTCCCACATTATCTTATACTTGATTTTTATCAAATATAATAAGGATGGTAAAATTAAAACTTGTATTAAATATGTTTTAATTAATGATTAAAACAGTATTTTTGTTATCATTAAATGTTTTGCTGTCATAGGTGTTTTTAACCAATTTGTTCATCAACTAAAATTAAATCCTTTATTCAAACGATTTTAAATATATGGTCTTATATAAAACATATTCATTTATGTGAATAATTTTTCATAGATAAACCCAAAACTCAAACTTACAAAGTTTTAGAAAAGAAAAGTAACAATGTATCCTTATATCGATTCATTAATTCAAAGTATATAAATTCACTTTAAAATTCTCATATAAAAAATAAATTAAACACACCTCTTTGATTATTAATTAATCATGCCCTTTGGGCTGTGAAGAACTCCATTGCATTCAATCATAAAATGCAGTTTGATCCATTCTGTATCCTGACAAATGTTTGTAAACAAGTTTATTGACATAGGTTAAAAACACCTATGACAGCAAAACATTTAAGGATAACAAAAATACAGTTTTAATCATTAATTAAAACATATTAAGGGTGAATAAAGGAATAATCTTTGATGGTGTAAAGGTCGTTTTTAAAGGAATAATATTAAAGTTTATCTATTAATTATGTAATTTTAGACATGTATTTTGTGTGCATGTCTTTTACTTGCAAAAACTGAAAAAATAGATCAACATTACCAACATTAAAAGAACCAACTAAGACTAATGTTGTATTCCAAAAATCCTAAAATCCATGCCTTGACTAGGGCATCCATGACCTCTCATTTAGCATTTTATTTGTTATCTTTGTTTTTATCACATATAGAGTTGTTATGATCAACATGGATCTATAAATTCTTCCCTTTGACAAATATCATGAACTATGTTGAGCGATTCTGGCCATTAAAATAAACCAAAAAAATTAGACTTTTTAGAATATATAATTTTGAGATTGTTTGATCTAGAATAACTAAGAATAAAAGACTGCACTAGGAATAAGATAAACTTGAGAAAAAATAGACATGAAAAATCTATTATCTCTCTTCATATGTTGGCAATCAATTTATTCAATATAAAATCCTTTTAATATCACAAAGAGAAAGAAGAGTCTTGAAATTATAATTCATCAAGATATGGTGGAAAATAAGGGTCTGTTTGGCACAGCTATTGCTGTTGTGGTTGAGGTTGAAAAAAAGCAGGTTTATGAAAAGCGTTTTTAGCTGTGGTTCGTAACTGAAATTTGTGTTTGGTTAAAACTGTGGTTGATGTTGAGTTTAATGAAAAGCAGTTTTGTGTGTTTGGTTACCATGCTTTTCATATTGCTGTCAACTTGTGAAATTAATTAAAAATACACATGTATACACACACATACATATGTACACATATATAAATATTTTGTTGGAATAATTTTGTATATTTATTAATAATTATTATAACAAAATAATTGAAATAATCAAACTACTTGCAATTCTATCACGAACTAAATCCATACGTGAACGCGTCTGCGATTACTGACTATTTGATCGAGGGACAACATCTGATAAAATATCTTCAGGAATAAAATTAAGATTGCGATCATATTTAACAAAAATAATATCACATTGTGATCATCTTCTAATAAATTAAATAATAACGTTTTGCAAATTAAGTAAAATATTTTATTTTATCATTAATATTTTATACGATTTATTCCGTTTTATTATTATTATTATTTAAATTAAAAATGAAAAAACCATAAAAAACCTTTAACAGGCACAACCATGCAAAAGGAAACAAATTTAGTTTATTAAAAGTCCAAAAAAAAAAATCAGTTACGTCAACTGTGATTCAAATATTATACAGGCACAAAACGGTGCGTTGCACCTTTCGTTCATGTTGTGAATTATTAGCCGAAATGTTGTGAACAGTGAACATATTTACTGTTCACCGCATGTGATGAGAGGGTCAACAGCCATGGTATAGTGAATTAACCCATCAAACAAGTTATGGATTCAAGTGGGTTTAATAAGTTAAAAACCCTAAAAGGAGCAAAAAACTGTGCTAGATGGTGACCATTTATGAAGAGGAAGATTCATGGCAAACCCCCTTAATTTAATTTGTGTTGCCCTGCTACACTTTTCCAACAAGAAAAAGACTATGAATAGTACAAGCATCCTCGCAAAGTCAAGTCAAAGGCCCCTCCCTGTTTCCATTCGTATTGGTTTCCACTTACATTTTACACCACTGTATCTTGGCTTCTTACTTAAGCTCATCCTGCCTTCATCAAGCACAAGCACCGCAAAAAAACCAAAAAAGAAAAATGCTTTCAAGGCTACTGAACTCGTTTCTTTGGTTCATGGGCATGCTTTTGTTCATCAACTACATCGAAGCCACCACTTCTGGCTTCTCAAATGAGACAGACCAGCATGCTTTGCTTGCCATTAAGGATCTTATATCACACGATCCTTTAAGCTCATGGAACAGCTCGCTGCAGTTTTGCAGCTGGCGAGGAGTTACATGCGGTCGCAGGCATCGAAGAGTGACTTCCTTGAATCTGTCTTCACTTGAACTGGAAGGTCCACTGTCTCCCCACATCGGGAATCTCACATTAAATTTCTAAAATTATATTATGGACATTATTTAAGAGACAAATAGATATTCTGTCGATTATAGGGATTTTAGGATTTTCTATAAATATAAAGTTATTTCTCTTATATTTTTGACAGGTCATCTACTAGACCGAAAAATGATATAAATTACAAAATAGAATTAACCATAGTTGTTAATTTCGTTCCGTTCGGGCCAGAACGTTCCGTTCCGTTCAACAAACCGAGACAAAACGATGTCGTTTTCGTCTCGGTTTTAATTCCAGTCCAATCAGGAAATTCCGGCCAAATTCCGGTCGGAACGCCTCGGTTTCGTTCCTGCCGTGCCGTTCCGGGTTCAAAATCTATTTTTTTTATTTTTTAAAAATTATTTTTGACATCTATACATCAAAATAATTTAAAAACACCAAAATATTTTAAATAAAAAAGAATTCAAATTTTAATTATGCTTGTTAAATTAATATTTTATTTTTTTTCATATATATATAATTAATTATATATGAACAGTACGACACCGAAACGGCACGCCGGAAGGCTCCGAAACCAGAACGTTCCGTTCCAATCAAAAAACCGGAACGGCGACCGGAACGGCGACCGGAACGGTATTGACAACTATGGAACTAACACTCTAGGCATAACAATTTTTCCCTCTTAAATAAAGATTTAAGAGATTTTTTTATTGGTGATTCATGTGGTGATTATTGAGGGCATTATTGAACGACTTATAATTTGCAACAACATAATTTTTAAAGAATTATTTAAAATTGAAGAAAACTAGATATTTGAGTAATAAATCTTAAATAACTTTAAATCTATCTAATTTCTTTTCATTTATTATTTACACCGGTATATGATATTCTAACCAAAATACGGTTCTTGAACTGCTTTACAATATCTCATCCCTTGTTTTTTTTCCATAGCTGACGACCAATTAAATGGTCCCCTTCTGCTTTCTTTTCTTCGTCTAGGAGTGTTAAGAAACCATCTCACCTAAAAGCTTAAGCTTTGTAAGTGAGGCCCCATAATATGATTTATATTATTATTTAACACACCCCCTAAAGTGAAAGCCCTTTGGGCTTGAAACTTGCACTGGCCCACATCACCTTGTGCTTGGTTTTTATCAAATAGAATGGGGGTGGTGAGATTCGAACTCGTGACCGCTGGATCAACAAAGCTCTGATACAATGTTAAGGAACCATCTCATCTAAAAGCTTAAGCTTTGTAAGTGAGGCCCCATAATATGATTTATATTATTCTCTAACAAGGAGCAAACAAATTCTCTTGGGACTTTTCCAACTTTCGTTAGCCAATGCCTCGGGACTTGTGCAACCTGATTTATTATATGTTTGAAAATGCTTGTATTAAAATAATATTTTTTTATTTTTTAAAAATTATTTTTGATATCAGAAAATAATTTAAAAATACCAAAAATATTTAATTTAAAATAAAAACTAAAACTAAAATTAATTTCAATTTCAATTTTTTTAAGAATACTTTTGAAATGTAATCAGGTGGTAACGCTTTAGCTGTGTCGGTGTCAACAAGTCTAGGAAACCTCCACGAACTACAAATATTGAATATTGGCAAAATATTTATTGCGGGAGAGGGCGTCACTGACTTGACTTTTCTCATCTCATTAACCAATTTTTTTATAATTTATTATTTGATAAAGAAATACTAAATAAAAATAGCTCGAGTATAAAATTGATAATAATTTAATGATTTGTTGATATAGTTGATGCTCGTAGATCCACTTCTTTTCCATCACAAATGCAAAAAACAAAAGAGTGATTAATTTTGTCGGTCCATCTAAAATATGGTTGGTTAGAAAATATATCATTTCTGTTGGTAATAAATATGCATTTAAAATAAACTGTTGGGTAGCAATTTGCACCGGATACCTGGGCCGTAGAAAGGGCCGGGGACCAAAGCTTGAATTCCCACCTATCCACTAGCTTTCTTTCTCAGCACAGATGGTGAATGCTGTCAACTTGCCCCCGAAGCTGGAGAAAATTCAGATAATGATATAGATTTTGTTCCAAGTGTATCCTGGCCTCTTACTTAAGCTTCTTACAAGCACCGCAAAAAATCCAGAAAAGAAAAATGCTTTCAGGGCTACTGAACTCGTTTCTTTGGTTCATGGGCATGCTTTTGTTCATCAACTACATCGAAGCCACCACTTCTGGCTTCTCAAATGAGACAGACCAGCATGCTTTGCTTGCCATTAAGGATCTTATATCACACGATCCTTTAAGCTCATGGAACAGCTCGCTGCAGTTTTGCAGCTGGCGAGGAGTTACATGCGGTCACAGGCATCGAAGAGTGACTTCCTTGAATCTGTCTTCACTTGAACTGGAAGGTCCACTGTCTCTATCGAATTTTATCGAAGGAAAAATAAAGAGACAGAGAGATTTTTGGAATGAACAATGTTCATTTGTTTTCTGTATATATTTGAAATTCAGCAATTGTAGTGTATATATACGAGAGCTGATTCTGTTACAAGAGAAAAGCAAAACAACTAACTAATAATTGAAAACAACTATCTAACAGAATAACTAATTAATTCTAACAAATTAAACACGCAATTGAGCTTGTGAATTTGCACACTGCAGCTGATATTTTTGGGTTCAGCGCAGTGTGCCTTAGTGTCCATATGTCGATACTCCCCCTCAAGATGAGGCTGCAGGAGAAGCTGGAGAGTAGATATTGTGAAGACTCATCTTGGACACCAAAGGGAAGAAAAGAGAGAAGCCAAGTGCTTTGGTGAAGATGTCCGCAAGCTGATTTTTAGAAGAAACATGAAATGTGCGTAAGATACCAAGCTGTATTTTCTCTCTAACTACATGACAGTCAATGTCAATGTGTTTTGTATGTTCATGGAAGACAGGATTTGCTGCAATATGAAGGGCAGCTTTACTGTCACAGTAGAGAAAAGCAGGTTGTTGAGAGACTTGAAGATCATGAAGAAGTGTGCGAAGCCACACAAGTTCGCAGCAGGTAGATGCCATTGCCCTGTACTCAGCCTCAGCTGAGGACCTTGAAACTGTGGTCTGTTTCTTTGATTTCCAAGAAATCAAAGATTGATCAAGGAAAACACAAAATCCAGTCACTGATCTGCGTGAATCAACACAACTAGCCCAATCGGAATCACAAAATGCCTTCAATTGTAGACCAGAACTGACTGGGAAAAATAAGCCTTGTGCAGGTGATGACTTAATGTATCGTAATACCCGAGTGGCTGCTGCTAAATGAGGAACTCTGGGATTAGCCATAAATTGACTTAAAACCTGAACGGCAAAGCATATATCAGGTCTAGTTATAGTGAGATAGAGCAGACGACCAACAAGTCTACGATATTCAGTGGGATCTGCTAAAAGCTGCCCAGAATCCTTAGAGAATTTAACATTAGGCTCCATGGGAAAATTAACTGGCTTGGATGCCAACATCCTAGAATCAGCAAGAACTTCCAAAGCATATTTTCTCTGACAAACAGAGATGCCAAGAGTGCTGCGAGCTATTTCCAAACCAAGGAAATATTTCAAACAACCAAGATCCTTTAATTGGAACTTGTCATTGAGAAGTTGTATAAACTGTGAAACTTCATCTGCATTATTGCTAGCAACCACAATGTCATCAACATACACTAATAATGCAATGAATGAACCTTTCAAAAATCTGGTGAAGAGAGTATAATCAGCCTTGGACTGAATAAAACCAAAGTCAATTAGAGCATTGGAAAATTTGGCAAACCATTGCCGTGAGGCTTGCTTAAGGCCATAGAGAGATTTGTTGAGTTTGCAGACTTTGGACTCCCCCTTGCTACTGAATCCAGGAGGTAGAGACATATATACCTCTTCATTTAATTGACCATGAAGAAAGGCATTATTCACATCTAGTTGATGTAAATGCCATTTCTTTACTGCTGCAACAGCCAAGAGTGTCCGCACAGTAGTGAGCTTGGCCACAGGAGAAAATGTCTCATAATAATCTAAGCCTTCACACTGATTGTAGCCCTTAGCAACTAATCTGGCTTTATACCTCTCTAGGGTCCCATCAGATTTCAACTTAACCTTGTAAACCCATTTGCACCCAATTGCATGCTTGGAAGCAGGAAGATTGACCACAGTCCATGTGTCATTGAGTTCCAGTGCTTTAATTTCAGTAGCCATAGTATCACGTGACTGGAAATATTGGCAGATGTGAAATGAGGCTGTGAAGATGAATTATTTGGACTATACTGGGAAGGTGAAAGACTAGATGAAGAAGTGGAAGAGTCAAGCATTTGTGGTGAAATTAAGGGATCAGCTGATGAGATGGAAGGATCATGTATTGGAACTGGTAGAGACAAACCAGAAATGTCAGCAGTGGTCTGTGGATGTGAAATTGCAAATGGAAACACATTCTCATGAAAAATTACATCTCTGGATATGAAGATAGTGTTGAGATGCAAATCATAAAGCTTATATCCTTTCATTCCATAGGGATAACCAATTAATATGCAAGGCTTAGGTCTAGGATCAAATTTGTGTCTATTTCGGAGAAGGGTACTTGCATAGCAAAGGCAACCAAATACTCGTAAATGAGAGTATGATGGAATAGAGTTGAATAAAACTTCATAAGGAGATTTATTTTGTAATAAAGGAGTAGGTACACGATTGATTAAATGAACCGCAGTAAGCACACAATCACCCCAAAATTTCAAGGACAAATGTGATTGGAAAAGAAGTGACCGAGCCACATTGAGAATATGTTGGTGTTTACGCTCTACAACAGAATTTTGCTGAGGTGTTTCTACATAACTAAGCTGATGTATGACCCCTTTAGATGCATAAAAAGATTCCATGCTAAATTCGGCGCCATTATCTGATCTTAAGGTTTTGATATTAGATTGAAATTGTGTCTCAATCATGTTGAAAAATGCTTGTATATGATTTCTGGTTTGGGACTTGTTCTCTAGAAGATGAACCCATGTAAACCTAGTATGATCATCTACAATAGTTAGGAAATATGATGCACCTGTGAGAGACTTTGTAGAGAAAGGACCCCATATATCACAATGGATCAAATTAAAAGAACTTGCAGCAATGGATGAACTGTGGGGGAAGGATAATCTGTGCTGTTTAGCAAGGGGGCAAATATTGCAATTCTTATTTGATTCATGCAAAATCTGTGGGATTACATGAGAAAGAGACCTTAAAGGAGGCTCTGCGGGATGGCCTAATCTATAGTGCCACAAGTTTTGATTGACAGAACTAGTACAAAGATTGGCAGAAACTAATTCATTGACAGAGTTTTTATTAAAGAACTTATCAGAAATGCAGGAAATAGATTGTAAAACATGCACTGGTTGCTTCAACAGGTAATACAATCCTCCATCCTCTTTACCCACACCAATCGTTGTCCAGCTTGTGATATTCTGAATGAAACAAAAATGTGGTAAGAAGATGACACAACACTTCAATTTATTGATCAATTTGCTAACTGATATGAGGTTGAATGAAAATGAAGGAATACAAAGGACATTATCAAGAACAAAGTGTTCTGAAATCCTAATTGTACCAATATGTGTAACTGACACAAACTGACCATTAGGAAGTGTTACAAGCTTGGAGATAACAGAAGTAATGCTAGTGAAGAAAGAAATAGAACATATCATATGATCTGTGGCTCCGGTATCAATGATCCAAGGAGTTTTTGATGGACAAGTCTGTCGATGCAGTGACAGATAGGAAGCAAACACAGAATGTTTGAACTTATGAAACTGAGTTTTAGTGGAAACTTTACCTGCACTTGTGTGGCCCTCACCTTGTATAGGAATTTCTGGTTCCTTACCTATAAGTGAAGACACTTGATTCACAGATGAATCATGCTCTGATATGTCTGATTTCAGCATGCTAAGAAGCTGTTGACACTGATCATAGGTGAGAGGCAACTGAGGTCCAGTGACTTGGTTGACACTAGGATGTGTGGCATTCTTTCCCTTGTTAAATTTGTATCCAGGTGGGAATCCATGAACTCTATAGCATCTTTCAACAGTGTGGCCACAGATGCCACAATGAGTGCATGTGGGTCGATCTTTTCTAACAGGGAAGGATCTGTTGCCTGTGAAACGAGATGAAGACATACCAGGCATGGTCTTTGTAAACAAGGCAGTGGTATTCTGATTGAAAGATGGACTTGACGAAGATATCATTCGTTGTCTCTCCTCTTGAACCACAAGCGAGAAGACTTTGTTGATTGAAGGAAGTGGATCAATCAACAGAATCTGTCCTCGCACATGAGAGTAGCTCTCGTTCAGTCCCATTAAAAATTGGTATACATGCTGTTGATGATGATAGGCCATAATGGTCTTCAAAACTCCACAAGTACAAGAAGGAATTGGTTGGTGATTTACTAGCTCATCCCACAATCCTTTTATTGCAGTGAAGTATGAACTTACCGAGCTATTCTCTTGACACAGAGAAGCTATAGATTTCTTCAATTGAAAAATTCTGGGACCATTGTGCTGTGAAAAACGATCCTGGAGATCTTTCCAGATTTCAGAGGCATCGTCAATATAGATGATACTATTAGCAATCTCTGTTGAAACTGAATTAAGAAGCCATGAAAGGACCATGTTATTGCATCGAGTCCATGCCAGACCTTGACTGTCAAAGAGATTGGACGGTTTAGACAAGGTTCCATCAACAAAACATAATTTGTTTTTGGCTGACAAAGCCATTATCATCGCTCTCTTCCATGTGTTGTAGTTTTCACCATTAAGCTGCTTTGAAACAATCATAGCTCCTGGACTGTCACCATGATGTAAGAAGAAAGGATTGGAAGAATCCAATTCTGTTGAAGAAGTAATGTTGCTTGCTGCCATTGTTGACAGACGGAGAAATTGAAAAATTGAAAAAGGAATAATGACTGAAGGAAAAGCCCAAATCAATTAAAGAACAAATTGAAGAGACAATTTCTAAGAGAAATGCTCTGATACCATATCGAATTTTATCGAAGGAAAAATAAAGAGACAGAGAGATTTTTGGAATGAACAATGTTCATTTGTTTTCTGTATATATTTGAATTTCAACAATTGTAGTGTATATATACAAGAGCTGATTCTGTTACAAGAGAAAAGCAAAACAACTAACTAATAATTGAAAACAACTATCTAACAGAATAACTAATTAATTCTAACAAATTAAACACGCAATTAGGAGCGTAACCTTCAGTCTTCATTGAGCTTGTGAATTTGCACACTGCAGCTGATATTTTTGGGTTCAGCGCAGTGTGCCTTAGTGTCCATATGTCGATACTCCCCCTCAAGATGAGGCTGCAGGAGAAGCTGGAGAGTAGATATTGTGAAGACTCATCTTGGACACCAAAGGGAAGAAAAGAGAGAAGCCAAGTGCTTTGGTGAAGATGTCCGCAAGCTGATTTTTAGAAGAAACATGAAATGTGCGTAAGATACCAAGCTGTATTTTCTCTCTAACTACATGACAGTCAATGTCAATGTGTTTTGTATGTTCATGGAAGACAGGATTTGCTGCAATATGAAGGGCAGCTTTACTGTCACAGTAGAGAAAAGCAGGTTGTTGAGAGACTTGAAGATCATGAAGAAGTGTGCGAAGCCACACAAGTTCGCAGCAGGTAGATGCCATTGCCCTGTACTCAGCCTCAGCTGAGGACCTTGAAACTGTGGTTTGTTTCTTTGATTTCCAAGAAATCAAAGATTGATCAAGGAAAACACAAAATCCAGTCACTGATCTGCGTGAATCAACACAACTAGCCCAATCGGAATCACAAAATGCCTTCAATTGTAGACCAGCTGATATTTCTGGGTTCAGCGCAGTGTGCCTTAGTGTCCATATGTTGATAGTCTCCCCACATCGGGAATCTCACATTCCTCAGGGTGATTGATCTTAGTACAAACAGATTCCATCAGATTCTCCCTCCAGAAATTGGCCGGTTGTTTCGACTGAGATACCTTATTCTAGCAAACAACTCCTTCCAAGGTGAACTTCCTTCCAACTTGAGTCATTTTTCAAACCTCAAACTCCTGAATCTATTCGGAAACAATTTTAGAGGGAAAATTCCTAGTGAACTTGGCTCTTTGTCTAAGCTCTTAGGATTGAACCTCGCCATCAATAATTTCACTGGTTCAATCCCACCTTCATTTGGGAACCTCTCTAGCCTGCGGGCAGCAAGTCTAGCATTGAACAATCTGGAAGGAATCATTCCTGATGAACTTGGACGACTCTCTGCCTTAGATTTTCTACAACTTTATTTCAACAATTTGTCTGGTATGGTTCCTGAACAGCTTTACAATATCTCATCCATCTATTTTCTTTCATTAGTGGAAAACCAATTCACTGGTCCCCTCCCGCGTTATATAGGATCAACCCTACCCAATCTGCAATATCTTTATCTTGCACGAAACCAATTCTTTGGTCATATTCCAGAATCTTTCGTCAATTGCTCAGGACTCGTAGATTTTGAATTAGCATTTAATGCTTTCACCGGGCTTGTTCTAAAGAATTTGGGAAACCTGCAAAACCTTGAATTAATAAACTTTGGCAACAATCCGCTTGGGGATGAGAATGGGAGTGATTTAACTTTTCTTAATTCCTTGACCAATTGCACCAATTTAAGAAAGGTGTGGTTTTATCAAAATAACCTTAGAGGCGTATTGCCAATTTCTATTGCAAATCTCTCGACCAACCTCAATTGGTTATCACTCACGAATAACTACTTGACTGGAGACATTCCTGTAGAGATTGGAAATCTTAAAAACTTGGGGTATCTTGACTTTTCTAAAAACATGCTTACAGGGAGATTACCTGATTCTATTGGAAAACTTTCCAAGTTGCAAGAGCTTCAGCTTTACACAAACAAAATCTCTGGAAATATTCCATCCTCCTTCGGAAACCTTTCTCGAATGCTTCGTCTCAATCTATCTGACAATTTTCTTGAGGGAACTATACCAGTTTCTCTAGAAAATTACAGTCAACTAGAAGAGTTAGAACTTTCATACAATCATCTTAGTGGTGCGATACCTGAGAAACTTGCTGGTATCAATTCTTTATTTGGCCTCTATATGGCTTCAAATAATTTAACAGGTCCATTACCATCACAACTGGGCAATGCAGGAAATCTGAATGTATTGGATGTTTCAGAAAACAAATTATCTGGAAAAATTCCAAGTTCTATCGAGAGTTGTGTCATGTTGGAAGACCTCAACTTGAATGGCAACTTCTTTGAAGGAACTATTCCTTCTTCTTTCAAGAAGCTAAGAAGTATCAAAGTCCTTAACCTTGCCCACAACAACTTGTCTGGGCAGATTCCCAAGTTTCTTGGCGAATTACCTCTTCTTGGTTATCTCAACCTTTCCGGTAACAATTTTGATGGTGAAGTGCCAGCTGAAGGAGTTTTCACCAATGCTAGTGCATTTTCAGTTGCCGGAAATGACAAGCTATGTGGAGGAATCAAGGCACTGCAATTGCATGAATGCCCAAAACAGAGACGAAAGACTGGAGTTCACCGGAAGGTAGTAATTCTTGGAAGTTGTGCTGCACTTTTCCTTCTTCTGTTGGTGGCATCTGTCTATGATGTTATACGCAGGAGAAAACAAAAAAAAATTCGACCTTCTTCGGCCTCACCACTAGAGAAGAAATACCACGTAATTTCCTATTCGGAACTTGTACATGCTACTGGTGGGTTCTCTTCGACCAACATAATTGGGGATGGAAAATACGGCACTGTCTACAAAGGTACGCTTGGATCTGATGATCAAGTAGCTGTGAAGGTATTCAAGCTTCGACAAAGAGGAGCCAGCAATACTTTCATGGCTGAAATCAACGCGTTGAGGAATATCAGACACCGAAATCTTGTCAGAATTGTAAATTCTTGCTCAACCATTGATTTCCAAGGCAATGATTTCAAGGCTTTGATCTTCGAGTTCATGTCAAATGGGAGTTTGGAGAGCTGGTTACATCCAAGTTCACCGGAATCACAAGACTTCAAAAATTTAAGTCTGCTGCAGAGAATAAACATAGCGAGTGATGTGGCCCTGGCATTAGATTATCTTCACAACCAGTGTGAAACGACAGTGCTTCATTGTGATCTAAAACCGAGCAACATCCTTCTTGACAATGACCTTACTGCTCAAGTGGGTGATTTTGGCCTGGCAAAGATTCTGTTAGCTGCTTCTGGGGAATCATTTTCTACAGATTCCAGCTCAATTTGCATACGTGGAACCATTGGTTATGTAGCCCCAGGTAAAATATTAAGCAATTACCCTTCCTCGCATTCATTTAGAAATCAGCTTGCTACATATCCAATAATCATGTTTGTGTTTTCTGCAATACATGCAATTATAATTCCAATTTCGAAAATGATATATGATGGCTATGCTATCTAGGAAATCTTAGTAAAAGACTTTGTTAGTTTTTGCTTAAATTGCAGAATATGGAATGGGAGGAGAGGCTTCAACACAGGGTGATGTGTACAGTTATGGAATTCTCCTCCTGGAGATGTTCACAGGAAAAAGGCCCACCGACAACATGTTTACAGGCGACTTTAACCTGCATTGTTTCGTTGAAGCAGCCCTTCCTGATCGGGTAATGGAGATTATTGATCCTCTACTTTCAATTGATATCCAAGAGGAAGTTCAGACAAGGAGAAATGGTCCAAGAGGCAGAAACAGCATCAGCATTGAAAAGGTAAAGAAGTGTTTGGAATCAATCCTGCAAATTGGACTTCGATGTTCTGCTGATTTGCCAAGTGAAAGAATGGTTATAGCAGATGTACCCTCAGAACTGCATAAAACTACCAAGATTCTCTCTAACAGCTAGAGAGATCTCAAGTGTTGTAATCTATGAAAACTGACATACTTTGTGTTTTTTTTTTTTTTTGTGAGAATACTCGAATGTTAAATGCAGAAGCTCGTTTTCTTCTAGCAAAATGAATGTGCTAGACTCTTTAAGGTTATGGACCTAGCCTTCCAGTACATAATAATGAAAACTCATTAGTAGAAATCAAACCTTCTTTTCAAGAACATTTTTAAAATACAGTATAAAACACCCCTTAGGTGGTAACGCTTTAAAGGGTCTGTGCCAATAAGTCTAGGAAACCTCCACGAACTTCAAATTCTGAATAGTGGCAAAATATTTATTGCGGAAGAGGGCGTCACTGACTTGACTTTTCTCATCTCATTAACCAATTAGTACTGCACCTATCTACTAGCCTTCTTTCTCAGCACAAATGGTGAATGCTGTCGACTTGCCCCCGAAGTTTACAAGCTGGAGAAATTTGAGATAAAAATACAGATTTTGTTGCAAGTGTAATATGTTAGGCTTGTTCATTTTTGTTTTTCGTTCCATGCAGTGTTTGTTTTATTTCCGGGGATTTTAGCTGCCATGCATCCCCGTGTTTGAATTTCACCATGACAAAATAGCCTCCAGCTGCACTAAAATCTAAGAAATATTCTCCTCTTAATTGCAGCATTACGAAATAGTATGCTGGATTAGAAGCTAGTTCTCTTAGCTGCTATATCACCCGGTATAAATGCTCTCATGAGCTATTTTGGTTTTGTAGGCTAACACTCGCTTATTCTTGCCCAAAACTACTACTTATTGTTTTTTTTTTTTTTATCATGGTAAATTCATTAAAATTGTTAACCTCGGCATAAGAAAACTTAATTAAATGCTTAAGAAAACTTCAATTCAGCTTAGACGATCAAATATTAAATCGACCATGGCATTGCGAATTAACCCATCAAACAAGTTATGGATTCAAGTGGGTTTAATAAGTTGTTTTATTAAAAAGAAACCTTAAAAGGAGCAAAAAATGTGCTAGATGGTGGCCATTTATGGAACAAGAGTTTCATGTAAAGATGAAAAGAGTTGGAAGATGATTTGATTGGGTTTAGATGCATTGATGAAAAGAGATTTAATGCGATTAGAATTCAAGAGGTAATTGGTCTTGGTGAAAGCATCCAGCAACATGAGTTTCATGTAAAAGGTCAGGGAATCCATGCCTAGCAGAGTCCTCATTCACGTTTTCCCGATGCATAAAACAGCTTGAGTGTTAAACAGAGGCATGAAACTCATTGTGCTTGGATACAGGGATATTAATGTTAAACCTTCTGCATCTTTAAAATTTTCAATCTGCTAACATGAAGACGATTTCAATTCGGATGATTGAAAATGCATCATAATATCTTACAAATCTTTGGTCCATGCATGCCTGTGTTGAGTGCACCAATCACATATAGGTAAAGCAACAGCTATGATAGTAGATTAAATATATATAATCAAAACTAATACTGCATTCTTACATTCTATGCACAGTTCTCCAAATATTGTCTTTACAGCTCGCCTCATCTTGTTCGAACAAGTTCAAGTGGTAAAGTTTCCATTGCCAGCTGAAATTTGAAAGACAGTTAAGATGCAAACAATTAGGTTTCCTCTACATTGAAATTCAGAGAAATGCTTACCCACAGTCTTGGAGTTCTTGGATCAGATTTTTTATGCAATTTGTGTTGGAAGATAAGCTGCTGAGCTGGATTAAACAAGAATTGTAGAAGAAATGAAGATGCTTGCTGTTAATGATATGAAGAAGCAGCAGCAGTTAATGATGTAAAGCATGTGTTAGTTAGTATAGTTGATGATGTAACAGTTAGTTTGTTTTCTGTTATGATGTAACTAACTAACAAGTAAGCATGCATAAGATGTGTTCTCAGATTGTAAAGCATGCATAATGTGTGTGCTGTGTGTGCTCTGTCTCAACTATATAAGAGGCATGAAGACAAACACTTTGTAAGCAATTCATTTTCAATACAATAAGAAGACTACGAAGTTAGTGAAAACTGACTTACCTCCTTTTCTCTCTGTCAAATTTCTTCTTCTTCTCATCTGCCACAAATCACCCAACAATTAATTCAACAAAATCAACATGGTATCAGAGCACTAATCTGATTCAAGAAGGGGCGTAAAACTGTGGAAGATAATCAATCAAATCAGAATTCAACAGCAAGAACAATGACTGAATCATCAGACCTTCGAACACCACAATTTAATGGTGAGAACTATGATTTTTGGTCAGTTAAAATGAGAACAATCTTCAGAGCTTATGATCTATGGGATGTGGTTGGAAGTGTTGATACATTAGCACCAGTTTCTAATGAAAGCAGCAGTGGAGAAGCTTCTGGTTCGAAAGACAAGGAAACTGAATCAGGAGAGGCTGCTGCTGAGACTAAAGAAAAAAGAATCAAAGATGCCAAGGCTCTAAGTATTATCCAAGGAGCCTTGACTGATGACATTTTCCCTAGAATAAGAAATGAAGAGACAGCAAGAGGAGCTTGGGATCTGTTGAGGAGAGAATTCAGAGGAGATGATAAAGTTAGAGAAGTGAAGTTGCAGGCTGTAAGAGCTGAATTCGAGTATATGAGAATGGCTGAAGGAGAAAGCCTAGATCACTACTTAACTAAGTTCTTTGGAGTGATAAATGACATGAAGTCTCTAGGAGAAGAGATAACTGAAGCAAGGATAGTGCAAAAGACTTTGATGAGTCTTAGCAGAAAATATAAATCCATAGTTTCAATTATTGAAGAAACAAAAGACTTGAAAACACTTAGAAGTGAAGAAGTTATTGCTTCACTTAAAGTGTATGATAGAAGGGAAGATATGCATGATGAGAGGGAAAGAGTAATGAATACTGAAAGAGCATTCAGTTTCCTAAGAATCAAAGGCAGCAGTCATTCACATAACAAAAGCACACAGATGAGACCATGGCCAAAATGGCAGAATCAGCACAGAAAGTTTGGAAACTGGAATCAAGGAGGAAATTTGAGTAATGTGCAGAACTCAAATTGGAATCAGAAGGCTGGTATGAATTACAACAACTATAACAAGAGTGAAGGTAGTAGTCAGCCAAGCATAAAGCCACAATGCAGCACATGTCAGAAATTCCATTATGGAATATGCAGATTTAAAGGAAAACAGAAGTGTGCAAAGTGCAGTCGTTTTGGACATAATCAAAAGGACTGTGATCTCAACAGACAACTTGCTAATTGTGCAAAGGAAGAAGATGCATGTACAGGCACCATGTTTTATGCTTGTCATGCTGCCACTGTGAAGGATGAAAACGTGTGGTTTGTTGACAGTGCATGCAGCAACCATATGACCTCACAAGAGTCAATTTTGATCAACATTGACAGGACCATTACTTGCAAAGTGAAGATGGGGTCAGGGGATCTTGTACAGGCTACTGGAAAGGGCACATTGGTGGTGGAAACAAAGCATGGAATCAGATATATTGAGGAAGTGCTACTAGTGCCAGGCCTAGATGAGAACTTGCTAAGTGTTGGTCAAATGATTGAGCATGGGTACTACATATTGTTTGGAGGTAATAAGGCTATAATATTTGATGATCAGTCACTTACAAATGTTATAGCAAGAGTTATTATGAGAGGAAATAGATGTTTTCCTCTATCCTTGGAAAACATAGCACCAGCAGCCTTGAAAGCATCTGTGATTGAGGATTTCTGGACATGGCACAAGAGGCTGGGTCATTTGAATCCTGTCAGTATGAAGAAGATGCAGAAATCAGAAATGGTCACAGGATTGCCTAGACTAACAGAAGTGAAGGAAATCTGTGAGGGTTGTGTCAAGGGCAAGTTGCATAGAGAACCTTTTAACAAAGAAGGAGCATGGAGAGCCAAGCATCCACTAGAGCTGGTGCATACAGACCTATGTGGACCTATGCAAACAGAATCAGTTGGTGGAAATAGGTATTTCATCACTTTTATTGATGATTTCTCTCGGATGTGTTGGATATACCTACTTCGAAATAAATCTGATGCATTATATGTGTTCAAGAAGTTTAAAATGCTTGTTGAAACACAAAGTGGACATAAACTGAAAACTTTAAGAAGTGACAGAGGGGGAGAGTTTACCTCTCAAGAATTTCAGTTGTTTTGTGCTAGTCAAGGCATGGAGAGGCAGCTCACAGTTAGTTATTCTCCTCAGCAGAATGGGGTTGCTGAGAGGAGAAATAGAACTATAGGTGAGATGGCAAGATCTATGATGTTTGAAAAAGAAATACCTCTCAAATTCTGGGGAGAGGCAGTGAATATTGCTGTATACCTCCAGAATAGGTGTCCTACCTCAGCTGTGGGAGAAAAAACACCTTTTGAAGTCTTCACAGGGAGAAAACCTGGCATAAAACATTTGAGAATATTCGGGTGTATATGTTATTCACATGTCCCAGCAGCCTTGAGGCAAAAGTTTGACAGTAAGGCTGAAAAAGGGGTGTTTATTGGGTATGGAAGTTGTGAAAAAGGGTATAGGGTGTATATCCTAGAGTCCAAGAAGGTTGTGCTGTCAAGTAGTGTGGTTTTTGCTGAGAATCAAGTCTGGAATTGGAAGGAAAATCAATTGAGTTCAGTATTACCATCACAGGTGTTTGATGACAGTGAAGAAAGCAGTATGGAGAGGCTGCAAAAGACTGAAGAAGAAGCTCAGTATACACACTTAAACTCTGAAACTAACTCAGAATCTGAACATGCAGATAGTGACAGCAGTAATACCTCTACACCTAGTTCAACACCAGTAAAGATGAGAAGCCTTGAAGACATTTATAATAGATGTCACATGAGCATAATTGATCCAGAAAATTACTCAGAGGCAGCAAAGAGTAAAGACTGGCAGAATGCAATGAAGACTGAATTGGAGATGATAGAGAAGAACCATACCTGGGAGCTGATTGAAAGACCTGCTGATAAACCTGTGATAGGTGTGAAGTGGGTTTTCAAGACAAAACTTAATATTGATGGGTCCATACACAAGCATAAGGCTAGACTTGTAGCCAAGGGTTATGCTCAAAAACCAGGGGTGGATTACAATGAAACCTTTGCTCCAGTAGCAAGGTTAGACACCATCAGGACACTCATTGCTTTGGCAGCTCAAAAGGGTTGGAAATTATTCCAACTTGATGTTAAATCAGCATTCTTAAATGGAATGCTTGATGAGGAGGTATATGTGGAGCAACCCGAGGGGTTTCAAGTGAAGGGGTCTAGTCATAAGGTGTATAAGCTATACAAGGCTCTATATGGACTTAAACAAGCCCGTAGAGCCTGGTATAGTGAAATTGATGCCTATCTTACAAGTTGCAAGTTTAAAAGGAGTGCAAGTGAAGCAACTTTGTACACTAGAAGTGACAATGAAGGAGGTCAGATCATTATATCGATATATGTTGATGATATAGTGTATACTGGCAGCAGTGAAAGATTGATGACTGAGTTTAAAAGGGAGATGATGCAAAGGTATGAAATGTCAGACCTAGGGCTGCTGCATCATTTTCTAGGGATTGGTGTGTTGCAGACCAATCAAGGAGTGTTTATACACCAAAGTAAGTATGCTAAATCCTTACTTGCAAAGTTTGGGCTTGAGGATTGCAATCCAGTTGCAATTCCTCTCACTGTGGGTGAAAAGCTGAAAAAGGTGGATGGCAGTGAACCTGCAGATGAAGGGCTGTATAGCAGGATAGTGGGAAGCTTGTTGTACTTGACGGCAACAAGGCCAGACTTGATGTATTCAGCAAGCTTACTGTCAAGGTTCATGACAGGTCCTACGAAGAAGCATATGGGAATTGCTAGAAGGGTATTGAGATATGTTCAAGGTACCCTAGACTATGGGATTGAGTATGTGAGGGACAAGTCTACTACTCTAATTGGTTATTGTGATGCTGATTGGGGGGGCAGTGAGGATGATAGCAGGAGCACCTCAGGTTATGCTTTTAGCTTTGGAGGTGGTGTTTTCTCTTGGGCTTCTGTAAAACAAAGCACGGTGGCTTTGTCAACAGCAGAAGCTGAGTATGTCTCAGCTTCTGAAGCCACAGCACAAGCAATTTGGCTGAGATTTGTGCTTGAGGATTTTGGGGAGATGCAGGCTGAGGCAACACCATTGTATTGTGACAATATGTCAGCAATATCAATGGCTAAGAATCCTGTTTTCCACCAGAAAACAAGACACATAAACAGGAGGTATCATTTCATTAGAGAATCCTTGAAAGAAGGATTGATTAACATGCAGTTTTGTAGAGGAGAAGATCAACTCGCAGACATATTCACTAAAGCTTTGCCTAAGGATAGATTCAATCAATTAAGAATGAATCTTGGGGTTAAACCAGTCAGCAACTTAGGAGAGGCTGTTGGAAGATAAGCTGCTGAGCTGGATTAAACAAGAATTGCAGAAGAAATGAAGATGCTTGCTGTTAATGATATGAAGAAGCAGCAGCAGTTAATGATGTAAAGCATGTGTTAGTTAGTATAGTTGATGATGTAACAGTTAGTTTGTTTTCTGTTATGATGTAACTAACTAACAAGTAAGCATGCATAAGATGTGTTCTCAGATTGTAAAGCATGCATAATGTGTGTGCTGTGTGTGCTCTGTCTCAACTATATAAGAGGCATGAAGACAAACACTTTGTAAGCAATTCATTTTCAATACAATAAGAAGACTACGAAGTTAGTGAAAACTGACTTACCTCCTTTTCTCTCTGTCAAATTTCTTCTTCTTCTCATCTGCCACAAATCACCCAACAATTAATTCAACAAAATCAACAATTTGGACAGTTCTGATTGAAAGCTGATGACTATGGACACTTTGAACTCGATTGAAAATGGACTGCAAAGAGAATTCAATAAAAGCCAACGACAATTACCACAAGGCATAAATGGCTAGCTTTTAAGTACAATCAGATGTGTGAGCAAACCCGAGCATCAAGCAGTGATACTGCTGGGTAGGGGAACGAGTTCACAAGAATAGCAAGCAAAAAAAAGATACAATTGTAATATCTTTAGCAGACGCTGGAATTCTAGAGTTTTAAGAGACCTTTCGTTTCAATTTGAAAAACAAATCTCAGTTGGGTTTGCATAGCTTTCCCACCTTGTATCAAACAATTCTCCCCTATATGAATTACTCAATTTTCCTTTTCATCGGCAGAGTCAAACCCTTTAAAATAAAACAAAAGAGCATGCTTGGGGAAAAATCAAATTTAAAACTACAAATAGAGCAAGTTAAGTCATAGAACCAACAGACAGACTTTACCAGCCAAGATGGACTTCATGTCCTTTCATGAATTAAAATGTCAATGAAGTGCTTATGCTTCTAACTCGTAGAGCCATTATGTAATTTTTTTAACATCATTATCATCCCCTTTTAGAGATAAGTACCAGCGTCTTCCATCTACATGCAGATCCAAAAAGACATGATAAAACCAGAGTCAGGAGAAGCTTGCAACTCATCCAGCAAAGACACTTGGATAAGTCAGACGGCGAGGAAGGATAACATAGATAGGCAAAGTTAGATTACGACAGACATCTCCATCTGCTATCTGTAAACACTAGAGAAAAAACAGAAGTTTAAAATCAAACATTGTACAAGTCAAAGTAATTTGGCAATATTGAGAACATATCATGCCTGTGTGGTCTGAATCAAAGAAGTTTCAGTCACAATATTGACAACACCATAAAAGGATTCAAAACTCCAGCTGATCCTCCTCGAACATGCTTTCATAAAAAAACACCACACCAAATCAGATTTTATAAAGTTTTCTCGCAAATCAAACAGACAGATAGAGAGAGAGGTAGAGAAATTGATGAAATTATCCTTTAACCTGTGTCAGGAAGAAAATAGATGTATGACAAGAACAAGAAGAAGATTAGGCAACAAAGGAAGAAGGTAAGGAAGAAGATGAAGAAGAAGAATACTGGGTAAGTGAAAGATTTCTTATTCAATCAATAGATCTGCTTGTATTAGATGCTATTTATACATGAACTGCATTGGGTATTTATTTATACATGAATCAGTTAGATTTCTAACTATCTAACTGATTACTAGAATTTATAACTAACTGTAACTAATCTTAATACCTAACAGTTCAACACCCTCTCTTGAACTAATTCGTTTCACTGTAATTAATTCAATTTGAACAGTTTCCCCATACCTAACTTGTTCCTTAGCTTTAAGAGGCTTCAAGCTTTAGCGGTTTAATTATAATGTCTACAACTTGTTCTTGTGTATTACAGTACACTAATTCCACAACACCATCTCTTGTAAGATCCCTTAGGAAGTGAAATCTGACATTTATGTGTTTGCTTCAACCATGTAATATTGGGTTTCTAAAGAGCTTGATAGTAGAGTTATTATCACAATAGATAACGGTAGTATTCAATTGATCAAGGCCAAGTTTTCCCATAATTCTTCTTAACCACACCCCCTAACATGCACAAGATGTTGCTGCTATAAACTCTGCCTCTATTGTAGATAATGTCACCACTAGTTGTTTCTTTGAGGACCAAGAAACAGCTCTTGTACCAATCATGAACACATACCCTGATGTTCTCTTCCTATCATCAATATCCCCTGTATAGTAACTATCTGCAAATGCTCTTAGTTGCCCTTCATCACCCTTTTTGTACACAATCTCTAATTCAGTAGTTCCCCTTAAGTACCTTAATATCCTCTTGGCAATTAGAAGATGAATTTCAGTAGGTTTTTCCATGTATCTACCGACTAACCCAACTGCATACATAAGATCAGGTCTAGTGGCTGTCAAATATAGCAAACTTTCAACCAATTGCTTATAATTCTGTAGCATTTACATATGTTGCATTATCTACATTCTTTGTCAGCTTGCATCTTGGCATAATAGGATTTTGCACAACATTGTTTTGTTCCATTCCAAATCTATCAAGTACCTCTTTAGCATACTTCCATTGACAGATGAAGATCAATTCTGCATTCTGTATTACTTCCACACCCAAAAAATACTTCATTCTTCCAAGATCACTCATGTCAAACTCTCTCATCATTGATTCCTTGAAGCCTTTAAACATGTCTTCACTATTTCCTGTATAGATAAGATCATCCACATATAGACTTACAATTAATATCATTCCTTTGTCACTGTTTTTTATGAACAATGTATGCTCACAGAAGCATTTCTCAAAACCTTTTTGACAAAATAGGTCTCAATCCTGTTGTACCATGCCCGAGGGGCTTGCTTAAGTCCATATAATGCCTTTTTCAACCTATAAATCTTATGTTCCTCTCCCTGTTTCTCATAGCCTTATGGTTGTTGAACAAATATTGCTTCAGATAGCTCTCCATGCAGAAACGCACTCTTAACATCTAACTGGTAAACATACCATCCTTTGTGAGCTGTTAGGGCTAGGATTGTTCTAATTGTATCCCACCTAGCTACTTGATGCAGAACATGAAATAATAGAATTGAAAGCAATAAAAGAAAGAAGCGTAGAGAAAGAAAGAAGCAAAGAAGAGAGAAAAGGGGATTGGAGAATTGCAAAGTCTGCAAAGTTTATCAATATTCATCAAAAAGTGTCTTCCCAAATGATAAAAGAACATATAAATAGTAAACCCTAAACATCCGCTATTGGGCTCGACCCATCAAATCCAAATGTTCAACATAACATAAATAAATAAAATAAAATAACAATGATATGGGCCCAAGTGGGCTTAATCTCCCAACCAAAGCGTAACAGGTTGGGCCATCCTACGTCGTCTTCGTCCATATACTCGTGTAATTTGCGGTGTGGGTCTGGTGCCCCCACCAACTCTGCCGGGGTTGGAGAAACTCGACCCCGTCGAGTGTAGCGTTGACCGACTCTGATAGTACTCCCAAAGGGCTGGATCAAGCTGCTGTAAAGTATCCTTAGTGATCCAAGAGTTATCTGAATCAGGTCGGCCCACCCAGCGAACTAGAAACCGTTGAACCTCACCGTTCCTGTTAAAAACAACTTGTTCATCCAGAATAGCATCAATATTATCCTTTTGTGCTGAAGTCAAGGAGGAAGGGATAAAGGTTTCAATAGGGTCATCAGGGGAAGAGTTAAGTGGTATTTCAAATGGATCAGTTGGAATAGAAAGTGGTTTATGGTATGCAACGAGGTCCTCAATGTTAAATGTAGAGCTAATGCTAATATCATGTGGTAAATCTAGAACATACACATTTGGACCAACTTGTTTTAGCACTTTGAAGGGCCCGACTGTGAAACCCGAGAATAAAGTATACATAGAGGTAGGAGATTAAAAAAAAAGTTAAACAAATAGAAGAAAAAAATTTAGGGTTGTTACAGTTGGTATCAGAGCATTTGGTTGCAGTTCAGGGATTGAAATACTAATGTGATTCTGAAAAAAATGTTTTAGGATGGTTCGTTCACGGCAAACCGCAAGGGCTGTCCCGTCCCCCGTGCAAGAAAGAGAATATGACTCATTTTCTGAGAATGAAACCGAAAGGGATCCATTAATGGATATTGCTCCCGTCAATCTGTGGCATTGGCCCATTCAGAGGAGGGAGATTCAGGGGGGCATCATAATGAACCTTTTACTTCTCAGGCAGAAGTGTCGCCGGCTAAAACACCGAGTGGTCAGGGATTGGAAGACAGGCCACCGCCAGTGACATCGACGGCCGTCCCAAATCCCTATTTAGACCCTGTGTTTCTCAAGCAATTGGTCAAAGCAGTAGTAGCAGGGATGGCCGCAGGAACATCCCATGCCACTCCTCGGGTAGAAAAAGTAGTCACCCTGGTTCAATGGGTGAAAGGCATACGCGAAATGGGTTGCACGACCTATTTAGGGGAAGAAGACGCCGAAGTAGCAGGGCATTGACTGAGGAAGGTAGAAAGGGTTATAGATTAGTTGCACGTGCCGGAGGAAACTCGGGTAGACTGTGTGACCCAGTTGTTAACAGAGAGTGCCCACTCTTGGTGGGAGACCATCAGAGAAAGAAGGGCAGGTGAAGAATTGAAGTGGATAAACTTTCGAGAAGAATTTGAGGAACGATATTACTCCTGGCAGCATCGAAAAGAGAAGTGGATACAAGTTTATGCTTTAATTGATCTTGGGGCTAGTCATTCTTTTGTGGCCCACCGAATTATTAAAAATTTAAATGTGTTACCAAGTAGATTGAATGTGGGAATGGTAGTTAGTACACCTTTGGGGAAAAATATAAACATTGATGAGGTATACAAGGGAGTGATACTAAACATTGAGGGGGTAGAGCTAACGGCGGATCTCATGCCTTTAGCATTAGATGATTTTGACTTAATACTGGGAATGGATTGGTTGAGTAGACATAGAGCACAAGTGGATTGTTTCACAAAGACTGTAAACCTCCAAGATGTGAGTGGAAAAAGGGTAGTATTCAGGGGAGAGAGGAAGGTGATTCCAAACTCCATAATCTCGGTCATGACGGCAGGAAAATTGATTAGAAAGGGATGTCCTGCCTAGTTGTCTCATGTAAGAGAATTGAAGAAGGGGAGCATTGAATTAACAAATATTCTTGTTGTAAAAGAGTTCCCAGACGTGTTTCCAGCGGAATTACCGGGACTGCCTCCAATTAGAGAAATTGAGGTTTCCATTAAGACTCTTCCAGGAGTCAACCCTATAGCACAGTCTCCTTATAGGATGGCCCCTATAGAACTAGCCGAATTGAAGATCCAACTTCAGGAGTTGTTGGACAAAGATTCATACGGCCGAGCAATTCACCTTGGGGAGCCCCGGTATTATTTGTAAAGAAGAAGGATGGTACATTCAGGTTATGTATCGATTATCGTCAACTGAACAAAGTGACGGTAAAGAACAAGTATCCGTTACCACGGATAGATGACCTGTTTGATCAGTTGAAGGGTGCAAGAGTTTTCTCGAAGATAGATCTGAGATCGGGGTATCACCAATTAAGAATCAGAGAACAGGACATATAGAAGACTGCCTTTAGAACTCGCTATGGCCATTATGAATTCTTAGTAATGCCATTTGGGTTAACTAATGCCCCTGCAGTATTTATGGATCTAATGAATCGAGTGTTTCGATTATATTTGGATAAATGTGTGGTCGTGTTTATTGACGATATACTGGTATATTCGAGCTCTTCTCAGGAGCACGAGAAGCACTTGGGACATGTATGCGAAATTGGATAATTGTATGCGAAATTGGATAAATGTGAGTTCTAGCTTAAAGAGGTGATATTTTTGGGACATGTTATCTCAGCTGGGGGAATATGTGTGGATCCAGGAAAAGTAGAGGCAATTCTAAAGTGGGAGAAGCCCACAAATGTGACTGAAATTCGAAGTTTCTTGGGCCTCGCAGGGTATTATAGGAGGTTTATTGAAGGATTTTCCACAATAGCATCGCCTTGACCAAGTTGACTCATAAAGAAGTGAGGTTTAATTGGTCAAAGGAATGTGAGGAGAGTTTCCAGGAGTTGAAAAGAAGGCTTACATCAGCCCCCGTCTTGGCCCTTCCTTCTGGAACAAAAGGGTTCATTGTTTATAGTGATGCCTCAAGCAGGGGTTGGGGATGCGTATTAATGCAGCATGGAAAAGTGATCGCATATGCTTCCAGACAGTTAAAGCCGCATGAAGTGAATTATCCGGTCCATGATTTGGAACTCGCAGCAGTAGTATTTGCCTTGCGAGTATGGAGACATTACTTGTATGGAACAAAAGTACAGATTTTCACCGACCATAAAAGTTTGAAGTATTTAATGTCAAGATGTGGGATATGTCAGTAGGTGAAGATAGAACATCAAAGGCTGGTAGGAGAATTACAGCCACTACCAATTCCAGAATGGAAATGGGAAAATATAGCCATGGATTTTGTAACCGGATTGCCAAAGGGGAGAAAGGGCAATGATGCTATATGGGTAGTGGTAGATCGACTGACAAAGTCGGTTTTGTTCTTACCCATCAAAATGACAAACCCCAAATTATACGTGAACGAAGTGATTAGACTGCATGGAGTTCCCATATCAATGGTGTCAGATCGAGACCCGAGATTTACTTCAAGGTTATGGTCGTGCTTACAACGAGCTTTGGGAACCGAGGTGAATCTGAGCACGGCATTCCACCCCCAGACAGATGGCCAATCTGAAAGAGCCATCCAAACACTTGAAGACCTTTTAAGGTCATGTGTGTTAGAGTTTGGGGGAAACTGGGAAGACTTGCTACCGTTGGTAGAGTTCACGTATAATAATAGTTACCAAGCTTCTATCAGGATGGCTCCATATGAAGCCCTTTATGGGAGAAAATGTCGCACTCCGATATGTTGGGATGAAGTTGGAGAAAGGAAACTCCTGAGTCCTGAACTGGTACAAATAACAACTGATAAAGTAAGGGTAATCAGGTAAAGAATGAAGGAAGCCCAAGATAGACAGAAGAGTTATGCAGACAAGCGCAGGAGACCTTTAGAATTCTAAATAGGGGATAGAGTCTTCTTAAAGGTGGCACCATGGAAGGGCATCATTCGGTTTGGAATGAAAGGAAAGCTTGCTCCGAGGTACATTGGCCCATTTGAGGTGATAGCTAGGGTAGGGACGGTGGCTTATCGCTTGAAGCTACCAGCACACCTAGAGAAGATTCACAATGTATTCCATGTATCACTATTACGGAAGGCAGAAGTGGATCCTTCCCGAGTGTTACCTCCAGTTCCTATTGAAGTAAGAGAGGACTTGACACTCGAGACTAGGCCAGTTAAGATCATGGATCGTAGTGAAAAAACATTGAGAAATAAGAAAGTATCACTTGTCAGAGTATTGTGGAGAAACTCACAAATTGAGGAAGAAACGTGGGAGAGAGAGTCAGAGATTAAGGAAAAATACCCCCCATCTATTCCTTGAGTCAGGTATGTAGTTTAAATTTCAGGGAAAATTTTTTTTATTAGGAAGGGAGAATGTGAAATCCGAGAATAAAGTATACATAGAGGTAGGAGATTAAAAAAAATTAAACAAATAGGAGAAAAAATTTAGGGTTGTTACACCGACACTACGTGTATGCAATTTTCGATTAGCTCCTGAAGGAAATTGTTGGGGTCTAATCTGTATCATAACATAGTCTCCCACATTAAACTCATTATGTCACTTATGTAAATCAGCTCGAAGTTTATATTGTGCATTACTTGCTTGAATTTGTTTAACGATCTCAATATGCAAATCCTGAATTCTATGTGCAAAAGACTAGATTGACTCGGACACTCTAGCATGAATGGACATGGGAAGAAGGTCTAGAGGTTTTCTAGGCTTGTAACCATGTACAACTTCAAAAGGACTCATTCCGATTGACCTATTGACAGAGCTATTATAAGCAAACTGGACCGTGGGAAGAACCAGATCCCAATTCCTATTATGATCACTCACTAGACACCTTAAAAGGTTGCCTAAACTCCTGTTAACCACCTCAGTTTGACCATCTGTTTGGGGGTGGTAAGCAGTGGAAAATTTCAATTTGGTTCCAACCATATGCCAAAGAGTTTTCCAGAAATAACTTGTGAATCTAACATCCCTATCTGAAACTACGGTTTGGAGAAGACCATACAACTTGACAATCTCATCAAAATAGACTTTTGCAACTCTAGAAGCATCTGTGGTCTTAGTACAAGGAATAAAATGTGCCATCTTAGAGAAGCGGTCGACAACCACGAAAATAGAATCATGTTTCTTTGTCGTACATGGAAGTCCAAGAACAAAATCCAAACTAACATCGTGCCAAGGGCAAGTAGGAATGGGCAACGGGGTGTAAAGACCAGTATTTTATTTCCTATGCTTTGCCAGTTGGCAAGTTCGACATTGACTTACCAATTTTGCGACATCTCTTTTCAAACTAGACCAGAAAAACTGACGTTCCACCTCTTCGATGGTCTTATTCCTTCCAAAATATCCTGAGAGACCTCCAACATGAGTCTCCCATATCAAAAAGTCATGCATGGATGTGTTCGGATACACAACTTGGTATCACGAAATAAGTATCCGTCTTGGAGGTGATACCCATTTATAGCACGGTGATTCTCATCCTTCAATGTCATGTATATATCTCCAAATTCTGAGCAAGATTCATACTCCTCTTTGAGTCTCTCAAATCCTGTGACTTCCACACTCATTACAGACAACAATGTTACCTGATGACTCAAAGCATCTGCAACTTTATTCTCTATTCCAGATTTATGTTTCAAAACAAATGAGTATGCTTGCAAATATTCAACCCAATGACCATGCCTGTGATTGAGCTTCTTTTGGGAGTTCAGATAGCGGAGGGCCTCATGGTCGGAGTAAAGAACAAACCCCTGTGGTAACAATTAATGGCGCCAATAGCGCAAGGCCTGAACCACCGCATAAAACTCTTTATCATAAGTTGAGTATTTTTGTTTGGCCTCATTAAGTTTCTCACTGAAATAGGCTACAGGGTGACATTCCTGACTAAGTACTCCATCTATACCTACTTCAGAAGCATCACATTCTACTTTAAACACCTTAGTAAAATCAGGTAGCCGCATAACCGGGGCCTCCATCATCTTCTTCTTAACCTCCTCAAATGCCCTATTAGCTCATTTACTCCACTGAAACTCACCTTGTTTCAAACAATCTGTAATAGGCGACATGATGGTGCTAAATCCCTTGATGAAACGACGATAGAAAGTTGCAAGCCCATGAAAACTACGAACCTCATGAATAGTTTTAGGCTCAGGCCAATCTACTATTGCTTGGATTTTCTGGGGGTCAGCAGAAACTCCTTTCCATGACACTATAAACCCTAAAAAGGCCACTTGATTTGTAAAGAAGGAACACTTTTTGACATTTGCAAACAAACTTGCCTTTCTTAGGGTACTACAAACTTGAATAAGGTGATCGAGGTGCTTTTCCCTGGTTCTGCTATAAATAAGAATATCATCAAAGTGTACCACCAGAAACTTTCCCATAAATGGCCTAAGCACTTGTGTCATTACTCTCATAAAAGTGCTTGGTGCATTGGAAAGGCCAAAAGGCTTGACTAGCCATTCATATAAACCATCCTTAGTCTTAAATGTCGTCTTCCACTCATCTCCAGGACGGATCCTAATCTGATGATACACACTCTTCAAGTCAATCTTAGAGAAAATTTGGGCTCCTGCCATCATATCTAGCATGTCATCTAATCGAGGAATTGGAAAACGATACTTGACTGTAATCCTATTTATAGCTTGACTATCTACACACATTCTCCATGATCCATCTTTCTATTGTGTTAAGAATGCAGGCACTGCACAAGGACTCAAACTCTCTTGAATAAATCCCTTTTGTAACAACTCACATACTTGCCTTTGCAATTCAGCATGTTCACTCGGGTTCATCCTATAGTGAGGCAAGTTTGGTAACGTGGCACCAGGGAAAAATCTATGGCGTGTTGAATATCACGCATGGGGGGTAAAGCATTAGGTAGTTCAGAAGGAAAAAAATCTAGAAATTCTTTCAACACTTCCCTGACCTATTTAGGTGGCTCCTCTAAAAAGTGTTCTACAATCACCTTAGCCACTACAGCAAACACAACAGACTCCTCACAAATCTCCTTATCAAATTCCCTGGGACTTATTATGTTAAGCCCTCCTTCTTTCACTTTATTCTTCTTTTGACTATTATCATTAGACCTTGGAGGTAATCCAATGAGTTGGATTTTTTTACCTTGAAAATAAAATGAGCAAGAATTTGATCGCCCAAAGATTGTAACGTCCAAATCATACAACCAGGGTCTACCCAAAATGACGTGTCCTACATCCATGGGAATGGCATCACACCAAATTTCATCATGATAGTCCAAGATCTTTATGGGAAAAACACATTTCTCTTTGATCGCTATTGATGTATCGTTAACTCAGGACACACTATAGGGTTTAGAGTATGGAATAGACTTTAAGCCTAAGCGGGATACACTACCCGAGGAAATTGCATTAATGCAACTACCGCCGTCTATGATGATCTTACACCCTTTGTCTCCATATTTAATGTAAGTGAAAAAGATAGCAGTACTTCTCCAATCCTCAATCCTTTTAGGTTGTGTTAAAGCGCATCTAACTATGTTTAACCTGGTTGTCTCCCTTTGAAGGGATATAGACCTAACACACCCTAACAAGTTGGACTCATCTTCCTCATCATTTAGATCCTGAAAATCATTGGGATTTGGTTCATATATCTTATCATCACAATTATCTTCTTCACCCATATCTTCTTGCCCCTTGATAAATAGAGGAAACATGACCAAAACCCTGACACTTAAAACACTAAATTCTTGAGGTTATCTTAGGTGCTTCATGAAAAATACCCTTACCCTTGTCGTCTCTAGGTATCTAGGAAGCCAAAGGATTGGGTTTACGAGGTGGGGCACCCAATATGGAGTTATTACTTCCAGGTTGAGATCTAGAAGGGATACTACGAGTGTCCTGACGTCTCGTCCACTGGCTTTTTGTGACCAAGTCATAATTTTGTACCAAGGTATAGGCTTCATCAAGGGTGGAAGCACCTCTAAGTACAACCTCCCTTCTAAGGTCATCGTTTAAGCCTTTTCGAAATCTACTCAGGGTCATCACTCCATCCTCCCTAATTGCACACCTCATTCTATACTCATCAAATTATGCCACGTATTCATTGGCAGACTTGCCTCCTTGCCTCAAGTTATTCCACTAGTCCAAAAGATTTCCTCTATACAAACGAGGCAAGTACTTCTCTTCTAACTTAGCCTTCATTTCAACCCAATCAGTAATAGGGGGTTGACCTCTCCTAATCAAAGACTCTTCTACACCTTCCCAATAGAGCTGAGCGGTCCCACTAAGTTTTATCTTTGCAAATCTTACTCTCCTATTCTCAGATAGATTATACCAACCAAAGAATTGATCCATGTCACGGACCTATCTATCAAAGATCCACGGGTCAAGTTGACCCTCAAAAGTTAGGGTTTCAACCTTAATGTGCCTCATGACTCGCTCATCAGGGTCATCGTAATCGTGATGACCTTGATTGCGATTGTATTGACGGTTCCTAGGATGAACTGGTATTTGACGGTAATCATTGGAACGCTCACTATTTTTAGGGTCATCAAAGTCATTGTGACCCTGGTGTTGGTTATGGTGGCGGTTCCTACGAGGAACTGGTCTTTGAGGATTCCTAGGATTGTCATTAGAATGCTCACTCTCACTAGACTGTCTTACTTGCAAAGTTTCTATGGACACCATCCTCCCAGAAAGATTGTTAATTGATTGGACATGTTGCTCACTTCCATTCGCATGAGATGTAATTGTTCTTGAATATCTCTAAGAACATTACTAGAGTTCGGGTCCATGGTAGCTATGAGTTCTAGATTGTGTACTAGACGACCGCTACGTAAATGCATGCAAAACTAGTTCTAAGACTGAGATCACAAATAATTCTTGCAAGTAAAACGCAAAATAAAATTAAAGCTAATATATGTATATTTATTTTATTTTATTTTTCTTGGAGACTAAGTAATAACAGATTAAACCAGGAAAATTCGCAAGCATGCAATGTAAGTCCTCTAAATGCACACAAGTAATTCAAACACAATGTTTTAGTTTTACCACAAATTTAACAAAGCTCCACAATTAATAAAAAGGATTAAGTACTCAAGGTCAATAAAGAAGCTCAGAATTAAGGTAATTAAACTTGTGAGGTGAATTTTGTAATTTATTTATGGGCAAGCACAAGGGATAATATTAACGCTAAATCTTGATTAACAAGTGTCAAAATATACCAAGAATTATGACATTCAATGGGTAAAAATTCTGACCAGGTGATGTGGCAGTGGCTGATGATGTGGCTGATGACATGGCAATGACATGTCTTATGATCCGATTGCTGCTAGGGATGACGTGGCTCTTGTGCTTGCTGACGTGGCACTGACTTAGCTGTTGCTAGGGATGACGTGGCGATGACATGTCTGCTGACTCAGATGCTTGTCAGCGAAAGTGGATGCTGACATGGATTTGTGCAGGGCTGATGTGTCGATTACGTGGCAGGTTGCTTAAAATTCTGCTTTCTTCTTCCTGACGGCCGCTTCTGTTCTGCTTTCTGCCTTCTTCTTCCCTAACGACGATGGGCGACTTCTGCTTAGGCTGCGAGGGAAAGGGCTGCGGTGTTTGTGGCGTCGCTGCTGGACGGGATGCGTTGATTCCTGTGAACGGTGGTAGATGACGATCTGGTGTTGCCTTTGCTGCGGTGAGTTTGTGCTGTTGACGCTGATGAAGGCAAGGATGTCGTGGATGGTGGTTGTGGTGGATGGGTTGCTGCTGCTGGAGTGAGAACTCGTGGTGGATGGGTTGCTGAGGACGCTGCGGACAAGGACTTGCTGTGGCTGGGATGCCGTGATGGGGGGAGGTGCCGCTGCTGGAGTTGCTGTCGATGAACAGTACCAAAGAACAACAATTTTTTGTGTAATCTGAACAGTAGATGTTTTTTTTTCAAAACAGTACCTTTTTTTCCAATCTGAACAGTTGCTGTTTTTTTCAGAACAGTACTCTTTTTTTTAATCTGAACAGTACGAGTTTTTTTTTTAGATCAAACTAGATCTAGGGTTCTGGATTGTTTAATTGTGAGAACAATTAAAAGCCATGCTCTGATACCAAATCTGATGCGAAACACGAAAAAATACGAATTGGAAGCAATAAAAGAAAGAAGCTTAGAGAAAAAAAGAAGCAAAGAAGAGAGAAAAGGGGATTGGAGAATTACAAAGTTTGCAAAGTTTATCAATATTCATCAAAAAGTGTCTTCCCAAATGATAAAAGAACATATAAATAGTAAACTCTAAACATCCGTCATTGGGCTCGGCCCATCAAATCCAAATGTTCAACATAACATAAATAAATAAAATAAAATAACAATGATATGGGCCCAATTGGGTTTAATCTCCCAACCAAAGCGTAACAGGCTGGACCATCCTACGTCATCTTCGTTCATATACTAGTGTAATTTGCGGTGTGGGTCTGGTGTCCCCACCACTACTGGTGCAAACACTTCATTATAGTCAATCCCTTGTCTTTGAGAGTATCCTTTTGCCACAAGCCTGACCTTGTGTTTATCCACCTTTCTTTCTTCATTTAATTTGTCTTGAATACCCACTTTACTCCTATTGGTTTTGCTCCAGTTGGTAGAGTAGTTAACTCTCATGTTTTATTCCTTTCAATGACTTTAATCTCTATATCCATTGCTTCCCTCCACTTCTCACTTCTAAATGCATCTTCAAATGTGACTGGATCCTCAGTTGAAGTGAACATTGCGAGATTATGTACTCCCGCATCTTCTTTTTCAGACAGTTCTTCATTAGTTACATAATCTCTTAGCCAAGTTGGTTTTCTTCTACTCCTTTCTTGATTATCATCGTATGATACTTCTTCAGGTAGGCTGCTTGATGGTGCATTGTGTATACTATTGTTGAGCTTATTATTGTTTTTATCTTCTAGACTTCCATTGGTATCAATGTCTTCATCATTGTCTACCCATTCTAACTTATCATGCTTCATCTCCTCTGCACTTCTGTCCCAATCCCACTTCTCATTCTCCACACATACCACATTTCTGCTGGTTATTATTTTCTTCCCCACTGGATCATACAGTCTATAGCCTTTTGACTCTTCACTCACCCCCAACAACACACATTTGAAACTTTTATCATCCAACTTCCTTCTATGATTGTCAGGGATATGAACATGAGCCACACCTAAATACACGAAAGTGATCAACATTAGGCTTTCTGTCACTCCAAGCTTTGTGAAGGATCTGGTCTGACTGACATTTTTCTGCAGGATATGTGATGGAAAACTAGCAACATATGCCGTTAATATTCATCTATGTTTTGGAAATGTTTCTCATGCTAGTGCATATACATATTCTCCTTTTTTTTTGAAACCTTTCAAAAAGTGGATTAAAAATGAGGAAATTTACAATGAACCGCCGGCCTAGAAACGCCTGCGGGAAGCCTAGCTAGGGACAAACCCCCAAACTAGGAGGGAAAAAAACAACAGAAAAAAAAGAATCCGGGACTGGGCCCCCTGAAAAAAACTCCAAAAAACCGCCCAAAAGAAGCGCTTCCCCCGCGGCCGAGAACGATCCATCAGACACACGGCCCCGCTCATCCAAACACTGCCCGCCCAAAACCCCAACCAGCTAAACTTGACAGAAGCCCACAAAACCGCATGAAGTACAGCCCAGCAACGAAGGCCATAATTTTGGCACCGCGCCCCATCCCACGTCAGAGGGCCTTCGGGAAGAAAGACCCCTCCAACGCACTGGACAGACCCAAAACCAAAAGAAGGCCACATCTCCAGAAGGCCCAAGCCATTCACATGGGCCACCACTCAAGCCCGGAGGCCTAACTGACGCAGAGAGCAACCCAGGCCCGAACTTCTACAGCCCTAACAGCCCCCACAACCCAAGCCCGCATTCTGCAGACCACACCCCGATCGTCTACGCCCCGCCCCTCCCAAAGCCCCAAAATAAACGGGCTTTACAAGAGCCCAAGAGCCCCCAATCTCAAACGGCCTTTCCTCCTTCTTCTTCCCCATGCAGAAACAGCAGCCATTAATGGATGTCCCACTGACGCAGAGAGCTGCCCTGAAAAATCTCTCCCTCTCCAAGGCTGACCAGCCTCTCTCTAACCGAGTTAACGATGTTCTCTTTGATCTTCTGCACACCCCCGTAGTGCTGATTATGCAATCTGCTATTCCTTTCATTCCACACATGATACACAGTGGCTGCCAAGGCCAACCCCAATATACGATGCTTAGTCTGATTTGCATTGCTGTAACCATCCATAGCCCATTCCCACGCCTGCTTCCATGGGGTACTAGGCCAGCTCACATGGACTCTATCCGAAATATCTCTCCAAACTTCACCTGAAAACCTGCACTTGAAGAAGAGGTGATCGTGGTCTTCCTCGTGCCTCTCACAAAGCAGGCAAGACCTATGCAGCTGACTCTGGTCATGAAGCCTATCCATTGTCCTCAGACGACCCCTTGAGGCGAGCCAGAGGATAAAAGAGTGGCGAGGAATGTGCCAACTATGCCAAAGGAGCTTAGTCCCTTCTCTTGCTGGCTTAGTGGCTCGAATCATCTCCCACGCTGACTTGATGGTGCAGATACCTGAGGCACTGAGAGACCATATCTGCTTATCCCTTTGCTGACCATCAGGCTGAAACAAAATAGATCCCCACATCAACTGAAGTTGACCATCCCCCCCCGGGAACCTCCAACTGTTATCCTCTATGATAGCTGAAACCCTTGCGTCCCATGCAAGGCCCGTAGAGGTTAACTTCTCCTTTACATTCGCTTTAGTTACCTTTTCTTATATGTATGAGTTGAATTTCATTATTGAGCAGGCTCTGCTGCTGGTTGGGGTCGGCAAGATGATGCAGGTGTAGTTAAGGTATATCGATTACTTTTGAAATGTAAAACATTTTGAAGTTATTATATATGAATGAAGTCAGATGGTCACAGGTTTAACTTGTTCATCCTTTGTTTGCAGGCTTGTCCCTGCAGGGGACACAGAGTTCGCCAGAGATGCTTCTTTTGGCTACAAATCTTCAAACCTCCGTGAGGTCTATCTTGTTCATCCTTGTCTTGTACTTGAAAGGATATTATATATGGTATTTGTGACTGTCTGGATTTTCAGTGGGTTGAGGAGAAAACTATAGGGCGTATTCCTGCTAGCAGTGTCTCATCTGTATCTATCGATCTTTTGAGGAAAGGTGGGCCAGATGCTGTTTGTGATACTCTTTGCAACTTGCAGAAGGAATGGATAATCAGCACTAGGTGAATATATGAGTGATGTATCCATGCATTAATGGGATGGGAAATAGTTTTTTGATGATTAAAACAATTCTTCTCTCTTCCCATTTAAGTATTGTTTATTGATGGTTTACTTCTTATGAGCTGAAATAGGGTTCAACTTGCATAGTCAACGCAGCAAGTGAACGAGACATGGCTGTATTTTCAGCTGGAATGATTCAGGCAAATTTCTTGCTATTATATATTTTAAATATTCTTTGTCGTGCCTAGCTAAAAACTTATGAAGCTTTTACATGTTTTTGTGTATTGAGCAGGCAGAATTAAGGGGAAAATCCTTTTTATGCCGCACTGCTGCTAGTTTTGTTTCTACCCGAATTGGAATTATTCCAAAAGCTCCTATACTACCAAAGGATCTTGGAATAAACAAAGAAAGAAAGGGCGGACTTATAGTTGTGGGATCGTATGTTCCCAAAACAACAAAACAGGTTGAAAAATGTGGGACTTTTGTTTTCTTTTTATTTTATGCCTACGGGGCTATTATTTTGTACATTGTTAACATTCATTGTTTTCATTAACTCACAGGTTGAAGAACTTAAATTACAATGTGGCCATTTTTTAAAGAAACTAGAGGTAATACAGACGTGTTTTTGTATTTTCTCAATCTTGGTGTTTCTCTTCTTTAAGGAATATGAGATATTATCTATCAGTAACTGGACATCCATAAGTTGTCATTTGTTCATGTACATGCACTCAAATATAACTTCCAATGCAAAGGACTATTAATTATGTTTTTTTTTTGTTATGAATAGGTTTCTGTTGATAAACTTGCCATGAAGTCATTAGAAGAGAGGGAGGAGGAAATCAATAGAGTGGCTGAGATGGCAAATTTGTTCCTTGGGGCTTGTAAAGACACTTTAATCATGACCAGTCGAGAACTCATTACTGGAAAAAGTCTGTAATCTTCTTTTCTTTTCTCTCCTGTTGTTTGTGCATATTCTCATGGTGGTCCATAGGACCTAAATATTCCAGCCTGTGGCACCCTTTTCACACTGGGAATGTATCACCTGAACAGTGCAGTTTTTATGAGCAAAATCTAGTAAGATCATGCATTCTCAATACAAATAGAGTTCATTTTTTTAAAGATAAAGATAAAAATATACAAATTCAATGTCTAACAATGACCCAAATAGATGTTCTTAAATGTACCATGAACTGAATTATCATGCCTACTAAGCCTACCCCCCTACATACCCTGATCCCGAATCTTGTACAACATGCAACAACCTGAACGTTCCATGTTCATGGTTAATATTAGATCAACTGCTGATTTTTGAAAATAGGTGCTAAGATAGTAACAGATGTGGAAAGGAAAGAAAATTCCTCAACTCCATCACAGTTTTCTGCTATACAAATTAAGAAGGCCTTTTCTTATTATCTTCTTTCTTAAATTGCCAGCTGCTTGTGAGAGCTTGGAAATCAACTTTAAGGTGAGCTCTGCATTGGTGGAAATTGTGAGGCGGATATCAACAAGACCACGATACATTCTTGCAAAGGTATTTCAATTTCTATAAACAAAAAAAATTCTATTTCCTTGTAATGTTTTAAGCTTAATCAAACCTCTGCTTGCTTGTTGAATTTTACTCTCCTTTTTTTGCCATTTTCAATACACGGTAAAGAGTTTGTTTGGTAGTCTTGATTTATTTCAAACCACCATAGCGTACCCTGTGATACTGCATGTTTCAATATATTCGAGAATATAATGCATATTTCTTAATCAGCTACTTAAACTTTTTGATAAATAGATAAGAACGTCCTTAGTGGATGTCATTCAGGGCCTTGGAGCATCAAGTTTTCCTTCTCTCTTGTGGTAATAGGCTGTTTAACTGAAAGGTTCCAAGCCTTTCCTGCCCTAGTTTTAACCATACAGATTTGGGATCATTAAGTACAACCTAGAATCTTACCATAAAATCTTATTTATATTTCATTCCAAAAGTTGAATTTTGATTGGAGAGTTCTGCCTGAGACTACTTTTATCTACCTAAGGTGAAGTTTTCCTTTCAGCTTCTTTGAATTCCATAACAAAATGGTTTGTGCTCTAAACCCTTCCCAGTGGCAAGCTCAGGAATAAAGAGTCAATAGTTTTGTGACTGTGGAGGCGAGCTTTATGCATCGCTCATTCACCTGACATGTACAAGTATTGCTCAAACTATCACAGGCTGGATGCACTAGGAAATGTCAGTTTTTGCTTGCCTTCTTTGTAGCTCATAGAGTGGTGGTAATTAGATTTAATTTTAGATAGCTGATATTTTCAGCATTACCTCTCTATCATTTAACTTGAAATTGCGATAGACATGTATATTTTGTCTAATAATAATAAGTGATCTCTCTCTTTCTCTCCGAATGCTCTCTGTAATAATAGTAAGTCTTTTTTTTGTCTTTCACTTGCCTACCCTTCAGCATTGTTTTCATAATCCATACAGTGACTGATCTCAGAACTATTTACTATTATAGTGTAGCAATTTAAGTAAATTAACCTTCAAAGGCACATTTCCACTGGCCAATATCCTTTTCCCTTAGCTGAGATATGATTGTGGATGCAAGTGGGATTCTAATATGTCTTGCTAAGAGACTTTTTACCATCTTACCCGCTAATTTAGCTGATTCTAATGTCTTGCTCAAGGGTGGAATCACATCATCCGACCTAGCTACAAAAGCTCTAGAAGCAAAAAGTGCCAAAGTAGTTGGACAAGCCCTAGCTGGCATTCCATTGTGGCAGCTCGGTCCAGAAAGTAGGCATCCAGGAGTTCCGTACATTGTTTTCCCAGGTAAAAAGATTGTAATTTTATCTAGTTACTTTCTTTCCATAAAATAAAAATTGAACTTGTAATTTTTTTCTTTTTCGCAGGTAATGTTGGTGACAGTAAAGCACTGGCTGATGTTGTGAAATCCTGGGCTCTTCCTTCTCGACTTTCATCAACAAAAGAACTTCTTCTTGTAAGTACTGCAAATTTATTGTTTAAATACTGGATTTATTTGGATATTGAAATGTTTAGATATTGAAATTATCCTTATAAAGAACGCAGAGAGAGGTGGATATGCTGTTGGAGCATTTAATGTCTATAATATGGAAGGGGCTGAGGCTGTTGTAGCTGCAGCAGAGGAAGAAAATAGTCCTGCTATTCTACAGGTCAGAATGACATTTCATAAGTTGGACGAGTAATTTAGGAGACAAGATATGGAATTAAGCATGTCCTTTGGGACATGGATGTGAGCTTCAGCCTTTTTCAAAATTATGGCTCCTTACTAAATTGCCAAAAGTTGTGTTCTTTCAACAGATTCATCCTAGTGCACTGAAGCAGGGAGGAATTCCATTGGTTGCTTGTTGTGTCTCTGCTGCTGAACAGGCCAATGTAAGTTTGTTTTTCATATCTTCAAATATATATTTTAGGGAAGTTGAAAGGGTAAGAGAGGAAGAAAAGCTTTAATGAGGTTTTGCACCTTCATTTTATTTTCTGACAATTTTCCAGATGAACCAAAATATGTGCCGATTTTCAAACTATAATAAGCAATTTAAAGTTGAAAGATCACTAAAAATTTAACCCCTTTGGAGCCATTATTTTTCATTGAGGATCAAAATCATTTAAATGATTGCTTAGTGCTCTAGATAAAGAAGATAAATGCCTAAATAGATGAAAAATACTTGTTTGGTGTCTTTTTTATAAAATATAATAAATTGTAATTTACATGCATGTTTTGCAGGTTCCGATCACTGTTCATTTTGATCATGGAACTTCAAAGCAAGAGCTAGTTGAAGCTCTTGATTTGGTGAGTGCTGCTTGTTATCCATGAAAAAAAGTACATGGTTCAACAAACTATGAAATATTTTAATATTGGCAACTCCCATTTATCTCTACCGAGGAATAATTTATTACTGAATTTGCATTTTCTTGAATCCAAACTCATGTCAGGGATTTGATTCATTAATGGTAGACGGCTCACATCTGTCTCTCAAGGATAATATAGCCTACACGAAGTATATATCACTCTTGGCCCACTCCAAAAACATGCTGGTGGAGGCTGAACTAGGTAGATTGTCAGGGACAGAGGATGATTTGACTGTTGAAGATTACGAAGCAAGGCTGACTGATGTTAATCAGGTCAGTAGACTTCCTAATTCATTAAATAAATTAAGTATACCCCTATTTTTGATACATCCAAAATCACAGTTGTCTTGTCTTCATTTAAATTCCAGGCTGAAGAGTTCATTGACGAGACTGGCATAGATGCTTTGGCTGTGTGTATAGGGAATGTACATGGAAAGTACCCTGCAAGTGGTCCAAATCTAAGACTTGATTTGCTTAAGGTGAAGTATAAACAATCAAATGTTAGCTATTTTTCTGTTGCCATTGAAAATGTTAGAATTGAGAGCTGAGATATCTATCTTTTAGATTTCACCTTCTCAGTGTGAGACATCCAATGATTCTGTGCTGTCATGGTTTAGCTCTATTGATTTTCTGTTTTATGTAATCTACGTTTGACTTTTTCATGCATACTACATGGCTGATTGATGTTTTACAAGTATGAGAACGATGTTTGCACAGAGGGAAAATGAGGAAGTAGGACTATTTTACATGGATTCTTGAGCTGCCAGCCAGTGTCTTAGATCTTTGATCTGGCATCTAAGTTTTAAAGAATGAAGTTAAAAAGCGAGTTTAGATCCTCAAAATGCTAAGTATACATGTTCCTCTGTAGCATATTCGTGATGTAATGCAGAAATCAACTTGTTGAACCTGTACATCTTAGTGAAACTATAAACCCCTTCAAGTGCATCCCCATTTCCCTGTAAACTATAAATCCCCTTCAATCTGGTTTAAGAAGTAAAGATCATTCACTTCTAATCTGCGAACTCAACTATTTCCGCTTTACTTTTTCTCAACGCTTCCATCTTCAGGATTTGCATGCCTTGAGTTCAAAGAAAGGCGTATTTCTGGTGCTGCATGGAGCATCTGGCTTGTCCGAGGAACTTATCAAGGTACTCTCCCTCCCTCCCTCCCTCCCTCCCTCTCCCGTGAGTGCGCGGAGGCATTAGTTTTGTTGGAGCTTTCTGGTATTAGGGCATATAACAAAGCCTAAATCAGCACTGCTTAATGAATCTGCCACTGATTAACATAATCGACCTCCTTTGACTGCATCAAACAGGCTAGTATTCAGCGGGGCGTGACGAAGTTCAATGTTAATACAGAGGTGCGGAAGGCCTACATGAACTCACTAAGCAACCCCAAGCAGGATCTGGTCCATGTGATGGCTTCAGCAAAAGAAGCCATGAAAGCTGTGGTAGCAGAGAAGATGCGCTTGTTTGGTTCATCTGGAAAAGCATAATCCCCTCCCTCCCCACGCAAGGACGAGTCCCCCATTCATTGTTCCAGCTAAATAAAATAATATTAAAGCTGCAATAATTTATTGTCCTTCTCTATTTATTATCGGCACCCTTTCTGTTCCTGTCCAAGTTAGCTACGGCTAACCTTTTAATCTATTATATTTTTCACTCCCATGGTAATGGTTCCATCCATTTTGGAGTCCTTACAGAACAGATTTAAAAAACCCTCCACTTAAACGACACCATTCCATGGTTTTTGTTTTATTGATCATGATCTGTTAAATCCAGCGTCTAATCTCCAATGTTAATTGAGCAGATAACCCTGCTGATCTGCACTCCAATACCTGCAGAATTCTTTGGCACAGTGAGGATGGTTGAGGACCAAGTGCTACAAATGTTTTTTTGGTAAGTAAAACAGAACACTAAAAAAAAATACAAATGGCCACCACAAGGCTATTTAACTGAAAGCCGAATCCTTGCTAGTCCAACTAGCTATAATATTTCTAGAGAAACCAGCTAAACATCACCTCTAGAAGCTTCACTATTTAGTGATTTGTTTGGGAGTATAGTTGGAGTTATTTTTTAAAGTATTTCATTTAGAAATGTATTAAAATGATGTTTTATTTTTTTTTAACAAATAATTTTGACATCAGCATATGAAAATGATCTAAAAACACTAAAAAAATTAATTTAATATAATTTTTTTTTTCAAAAACATTTTTGAAACATAATGCCAAACAGGATCTTAGCTTCCAAGCTCTTGAGATCCTTGTGTGTTGTGGCAACATTTCTCACCAAATCTAGCTTGTTATGATTTTTTTTTTGTTAGTTTAAGATGTTATGTAGACAATTGCGTGTTGTTACATGTAATGTTATTATATTTATGTATATATATATATATTTATTATTAATACAAATTTAATTATTTAGCTTCCAAGTTGTTAGAGCATCTCCAATGGTAAAAACCATTTTAGAGAGCTAAATCTCTAACATGACTTTTTAAATAATATAAATATAGTTTTTTTGTTTATGTTTACTTCAATGGTAAAAACCATTTAGAAGACTCATTTTATATATATCATTTTAAATATAATGCTTTATTTTGTATATAATTTAATTATGAATTAATTATATAATTAATAGGAGTAAGTTATATAATTAAATAATTGTTTTTAAAAAACCTAACAATATAATTATTAATTTTTTAATTATATTTAAATAAAAAAAATGAATTTAAAATAAAAAATCCGCAACTTTTTAAATTTGAAATTGTAAAATATTGAAAAAATCTGCCAAAATTTCATTTTTTTTTAAAAGCCGTAAAAATTAAATTTTAAATAAAAACACCACAACATTATCATAATTAACATGGAGCAAAAAAAACATTAGTTTTTGTTTCTAGTGAACAAAAATACAACATTAGTTTTCATCCATGGAGCAAAAAAAACTAACAAGTCGATGTTTCATCTCATGTAGAAATATTATTTCCAGTGAACAATATTATGACTATTCTATTTGAGTTGCTACATGGTTGATTGATGTTTTACAAGTATGAGAACGATGTTTGCACAGAGGGAAAATGAGGAAGTAGGACTATTTTACATGGATTCTTGAGCTGCCAGCCAGTTTCTTAGATCTTTGATCTGGCATCTAAGTTTTAAAGAATGAAGTTAAAAAGCGAGTTTAGATCCTCAAAATGCTAAGTATACATGTACATGTTCCTCTGTAGCATATTCGTGATGTAATGCAGAAATCAACTTGTTGAACCTGTACATCTTAGTGAAACTATAAACCCCTTCAAGTGCATCCCCATTTCCCTGTAAACTATAAATCCCCTTCAATCTGGTTTAAGAAGTAAAGATCATTCACTTCTAATCTGCGAACTCAACTATTTCCGCTTTACTTTTTCTCAACGCTTCCATCTTCAGGATTTGCATGCCTTGAGTTCAAAGAAAGGCGTATTTCTGGTGCTGCATGGAGCATCTGGCTTGTCCGAGGAACTTATCAAGGTACTCTCCCTCCCTCCCTCCCTCCCTCTCCCGCGAGTGCGCGGAGGCATTAGTTTTGTTGGAGCTTTCTGGTATTAGGGCATATAACAAAGCCTAAATCAGCATTGCTTAATGAATCTGCCACTGATTAACATAATCGACCTCCTTTGACTGCATCAAACAGGCTAGTATTCAGCGGGGCGTGACGAAGTTCAATGTTAATACAGAGGTGCGGAAGGCCTACATGAACTCACTAAGCAACCCCAAGCAAGATCTGGTCCATGTGATGGCTTCAGCAAAAGAAGCCATGAAAGCTGTGGTAGCAGAGAAGATGCGCTTGTTTGGTTCATCTGGAAAAGCATAATCCCCTCCCTCCCCACGCAAGGACTAGTCCCCCATTCATTGTTCCAGCTAAATAAAATTAATATTTAAGCTGCAATAATTTATTGTCCTTCTCTATATATTATCGGCACCCTTTCTGTTCCTGTCTAAGTTGAGCTACGGCTAACCTTTTAATCTATTATATTTTTCACTCCCATGGTAACTAATCGTTTTTGGTTCCATTTTGGAGTCCTTACAGAACAGATTAAAAAAACCCTCCACTTAAACGACACCATTCCATGGTTTTTGTTTTATTGATCATGATCTGTTAAATCCAGAGTCTAATCTCCAATGTTAATTGAGCAGATAACCCTGCTGATCTACACTCCAATACCTGCATAATTCTTTGGCACAGTGAGGATGGCTGAGGACCAAGTGCTACAATATTTTTTTTTGGAAAGTAAACAGAACACTAAAAACAACAAATAGCCACAGCAAGGCTGTTTAACTGAAAGCCGAATCCTTGCTAGTCCAACTAGTTATAATATTTCTAGAGAAACCAGCTAAACATCACTTCTAGAAGCTTTAGTGATTTGTTTAGTGATTTGTTTGGGAGTGTAGTTGGATTTATTTTTGAAAGTGTTTTTCATTTAGAAATGTGTCAAAATGATGTTTTATTTAAAAAAAATTAATTTTAACATCAACACATGAAAATGATCTAAAAATATAAAAAAAATAATTTAATATAAAAAATAAAAATAAAAATAAAAATAAATTATTTCTTTCAAAAGCCCTACTACACTTTTCTGACAAGAAAAAGACGATGAATAGTACAAGCATCTTCGCAAAGTCAAGTCAAGGGCCCCTCCCTGTTTCCATTCGTATTGGTTTCCACTTGCATTTTACACCACCCACTGTATCTTGGCTTCTTACTTAAGCTCATCCTGGCTTCATCAGGCACAAGCACCACAAAAAAACCAGAAAAGAATTATGCTTTCAGGGCTACTGAACTCACTTCTTTGGTTCATGGCCATGATTCTGTTCATCAACTACATGGAAGCCACCATTTCTGGCTTCTCAAATGAGACAGACCAGCATGCTTTGCTTGCCATTAAGGATCTTATATCACGCGATCCTTTCAGCAGTTTAAGCTCATGGAACAGCTCGCTGCAGTTTTGCAGCTGGCAAGGAGTTACATGCGGTCGCAGGCATCGAAGAGTGACTTCCTTGAATCTGTCTTCACTTCAACTGGCAGGTTCGCTGTCTCCCCATGTTGGGAATCTTACATTCCTCAGGGTGATTGTTCTCAGTAGAAACAGATTCCATCAAATTCTTCCTCCAGAAATTGGCCGGTTGTTTCGACTGAGACACCTTTCTCTAGAAGACAACTCCTTCCAAGGTGAACTTCCTTCCAACTTGAGTCATTTTTCGAACCTCAAATTCCTGAATCTAAAAGGAAACAATTTTAGAGGGAAAATTCCCAGTGAACTCGGCTCTTTGTCTAAGCTCTTAAGATTGAACCTCGGCAGCAATCATTTCACTGGTTCAATCCCACCTTCATTTGGGAACCTCTCTAGCATGCAGTATGCAAGTCTAGTATTGAACAATCTGGATGGAATCATTCCTGATGAACTTGGACGACTCTCTGCCTTAGATTCTCTATATCTTTATTCCAACAATTTGTCTGGTATGGTTCCTGAACAGCTTTACAATATCTCATCCCTCAATTTGCTCTCATTACCGGAAAACCAATTAACTGGTCCCCTCCCGCGTTATATAGGATCAACCCTACCCAATCTGCAATATCTTTATCTTGGAAGAAACCAATTCTTTGGTCATATTCCAGAATCTTTCGTCAATTGCTCAGGACTCGTAGATATTGATTTAGCATATAATGCTTTAACCGGGCCTGTTCCAAATAATTTGGGAAACCTGCAAAACCTTCAAACAATAAACTTTGGCAGCAATCCGCTTGGGGATGAGAATGGGAGTGATATAACTTTTCTTACCTCCTTAACCAATTGCACCAATTTAAGAGTGGTGTTGTTTTTTGAAAATCGCCTTAGAGGCGTATTGCCAATTTCTATTGCAAATCTCTCGAACAACCTCTATCAGTTAGCACTCGCGACTAACTACTTGACTGGAGACATTCCTGTAGAGATTGCAAATCTTAAAAACTTGGAGTCTCTTGTATTTTCTGAAAACATGCTTACAGGGAGATTACCTGATTCTATCGGAAAACTTTCCAAGTTGCAAAAGCTACATGTTTACAGAAACAAAATCTCTGGAAATATTCCATCCTCCTTCGGAAACCTTTCTCGAATGCTTCTTCTCGATCTAGCAGAAAATTTTCTTGAGGGAACTATACCAGTTTCTTTGGAAAATTGCAGTCTACTAGAAGTGTTAAACCTTTCATACAATCATCTTAGTGGTGCGATACCTGAGAAACTTGCTGGTATCGATTCTTTAGTTCGCCTCTATATGTCTTCAAATAATTTAACAGGTCCATTACCATCACAACTGGGTAATGCAGGAAATCTGAATGAATTGGATGTTTCAGAAAACAAATTATCTGGAAAAATTCCAAGGTCTATCGAGAGTTGTGTCATGTTGGAAGACCTCAACTTGAATGGCAACTTCTTTGAAGGAACTATTCCTTCTTCTTTCAAGAAACTAAGAAGTATCCGAGTCCTTAACCTTGCCCACAACAACTTGTCTGGGCAGATTCCCAAGTTTCTTAGCGAATTACCTCTTCTTGGTTATCTCAACCTTTCCGGTAACAATTTTGATGGTGAAGTGCCAGCTGAAGGAGTTTTCACCAATGCTAGTGCATTTTCAGTTGCCGGAAATGACAAGCTATGTGGAGGAATCAAGGCACTGCAATTGCATGAATGCCCAAAACAGAGACGAAAGACTGGAGTTCACCAGAAGGTAGTAATTCTTGGAAGCTGTGCTGCACTTTTCCTTCTTCTGGTGGTGGCATCTGCCTGTGCTGTTATACGCAGGAAAAAAAAAAGAAAAAGTGGACCTTCTTTGGCCTCACCATTAGAGAAGAAATACCAGAGAGTTTCCTATTCGGAACTTGTACATGCTACTGGTGGGTTCTCTTCGGCCAACATAATTGGGGATGGAAAATATGGCACTGTCTACAAAGGTACGCTTGGATCTGATGATCAAGTAGCTGTGAAGGTATTCAAGCTTCGACAAAGAGGAGCCAGCAATACTTTCATGGCTGAAATCAACACGTTGAGGAATATCAGACACCGAAATCTTGTCAGAATTGTAAATTCTTGCTCAACCATTGATTTCAAAGGCAATGATTTCAAGGCTTTGATCTTCGAGTTCATGTCAAATGGGAGTTTGGAGAGCTGGTTACATGCAAGTTCAGCGGAATCACAAGACTTCAAAAATTTAAGTCTGCTGCAGAGAATAAACATAGCGACTGATGTGGCCCTGGCATTAGATTATCTTCACAACCAGTGTGAAACGACAGTGCTTCATTGTGATCTAAAACCGAGCAACATCCTTCTTGACAATGACCTTACTGCTCAAGTGGGTGATTTTGGCCTGGCAAAGATTCTGTTAGCTGCTTCTGGGGAATCATTTTCTACAGATTCCAGCTCAATTTGCATACGTGGAACCATTGGTTATGTAGCCCCAGGTAAAATATTAAGCAATTACCCTTCCTCGCATTCATTTAGAAATCAGCTTGCTACATATCCAATAATCATGTTTGTGTTTTCTGCAATACATGCAATTATAATTCCAATTTCGAAAATGATATATGATGGCTATGCTATCTAGGAAATCTTAGTAAAAGACTTTGTTAGTTTTTGCTTAAATTGCAGAATATGGAATGGGAGGAGAGGCTTCAACACAGGGTGATGTGTACAGTTATGGAATTCTCCTCCTGGAGATGTTCACAGGAAAAAGGCCCACCGACAACATGTTTACAGGCGACTTTAACCTGCATTGTTTCGTTGAAGCAGCCCTTCCTGATCGGGTAATGGAGATTATTGATCCTCTACTTTCAATTGATATCCAAGAGGAAGTTCAGACAAGGAGAAATGGTCCAAGAGGCAGAAACAGCATCAGCATTGAAAAGGTAAAGAAGTGTTTGGAATCAATCCTGCAAATTGGACTTCGATGTTCTGCTGATTTGCCAAGTGAAAGAATGGTTATAGCAGATGTACCCTCAGAACTGCATAAAACTACCAAGATTCTCTCTAACAGCTAGAGAGATCTCAAGTGTTGTAATCTATGAAAACTGACATACTTTGTGTTTTTTTTTTTTTTTGTGAGAATACTCGAATGTTAAATGCAGAAGCTCGTTTTCTTCTAGCAAAATGAATGTGCTAGACTCTTTAAGGTTATGGACCTAGCCTTCCAGTACATAATAATGAAAACTCATTAGTAGAAATCAAACCTTCTTTTCAAGAACATTTTTAAAATACAGTATAAAACACCCCTTAGGTGGTAACGCTTTAAAGGGTCTGTGCCAATAAGTCTAGGAAACCTCCACGAACTTCAAATTCTGAATAGTGGCAAAATATTTATTGCGGAAGAGGGCGTCACTGACTTGACTTTTCTCATCTCATTAACCAATTAGTACTGCACCTATCTACTAGCCTTCTTTCTCAGCACAAATGGTGAATGCTGTCGACTTGCCCCCGAAGTTTACAAGCTGGAGAAATTTGAGATAAAAATACAGATTTTGTTGCAAGTGTAATATGTTAGGCTTGTTCATTTTTGTTTTTCGTTCCATGCAGTGTTTGTTTTATTTCCGGGGATTTTAGCTGCCATGCATCCCCGTGTTTGAATTTCACCATGACAAAATAGCCTCCAGCTGCACTAAAATCTAAGAAATATTCTCCTCTTAATTGCAGCATTACGAAATAGTATGCTGGATTAGAAGCTAGTTCTCTTAGCTGCTATATCACCCGGTATAAATGCTCTCATGAGCTATTTTGGTTTTGTAGGCTAACACTCGCTTATTCTTGCCCAAAACTACTACTTATTGTTTTTTTTTTTTTTTTATCATGGTAAATTCATTAAAATTGTTAACCTCGGCATAAGAAAACTTAATTAAATGCTTAAGAAAACTTCAATTCAGCTTAGACGATCAAATATTAAATCGACCATGGCATTGCGAATTAACCCATCAAACAAGTTATGGATTCAAGTGGGTTTAATAAGTTGTTTTATTAAAAAGAAACCTTAAAAGGAGCAAAAAATGTGCTAGATGGTGGCCATTTATGGAACAAGAGTTTCATGTAAAGATGAAAAGAGTTGGAAGATGATTTGATTGGGTTTAGATGCATTGATGAAAAGAGATTTAATGCGATTAGAATTCAAGAGGTAATTGGTCTTGGTGAAAGCATCCAGCAACGATTCTCCCTCTTTCCCCTCAAAATCAATATTGCATAACCCAGTCCACTCGCCAAGAGTCTTAGCACTGGGAACTGTCAATAAGCCTACACCATGGTCAACACAGAGTGCTTTGGCGAGTTTGATATAGTGGCTGGTTGCAGTCCTCTGCCAGTACACAGAGCTGGGCAGCATGCTTCTCAATCACTTTAGCATCTTCATGGAGGCCCCGAGCAAGTCCACCATGAGCAAGGGACTTTTTTAGAACAAGCTGCCATGCTGTCATCAAGTCCATGGCCTCAAGAGGCTGAGCAGGAGTCTCAGCAGGAGCAGGAGCCTCTTCACCTGACATTTTTTGGGTTTTGTTGATGATTTTAGAATGAGCAGAGCAGAGGAAGAAGATGATGAGAGAAGTGGCTGAGGCGGCTGAGAAGAATTCGTTGAGAAACCCTAGGTTTTGTGTTTTGTGCGCTGTGTATTGTGGTGCCGTTTTATGTGTCTCCTACTGCCGTTTTGACAAAAATGATAAAAAAAATCAAAGAAAAAAAAATCGAAAAAAAAAAGAAGAAAGAAAGAAATCAATATCATTGAGAATTATAAAAAGAATTCTTACATAGATTAAGAAATTCATCAAAAAAAACTTCAGAAGAAAAACTGAAGTAGACAAATGAAAAACTTCAGAAAAAACTGAAGTAGACAAATGAAAAACTTCAGAAAAAACTAAAGTAGACAAATGAAATTCAAACCCATTCTATCACCTCTCTTACCTCCCATTTCTTTCTTCTCATCCCTCTCTTCTCAAAGATGAAAAACTTTAAAAAAACTGAAGTAGACAAATGAAATGTCAATCAAGAAATAGACATATGAAATGTTTTTCTCTCTTCTATTTTCTCTTCCATTTGGGCATTCTTCTTCTTCTCAATCTCTCAAATTCTCAAAATCTTCTCAATCAAATTCAAACTTATTTTTCTTTCTATTTTCCAAATTGATTTCTATTAAACACGGTTAAGTACTCATGTGTTTTGTTTTTATCTCCACAACAATCAATATTATTTTGCAGATATCTTGACAAAAGGCCTCACTGCTCCTCTGTTTCAAAGTCATTACTGCAATCTCATGCCTGGTTCATCAAAGCAAGAGATTGAGGGGGGATGTTAGAGTATAGAAGAAAGAATATTCTAGAGTAGTGTATTTGTATTCTAGAGAATGAAAGAATGTATGAGAAATGCGTATAAATAGAGAAGTGCACACACAACAAAAACAGAAATCAATACAACACAATTTTCAATTTCAGTCTCCCTCTCTTTTCTCTCTTGTCCATCTTCCCTTCTCTAAACTAATTCTTCTTTCTCTTTCAATTATCTGCAAACTCTCTCAATCCTAACAACCCCTAGTGTAAGTTGTGTGGTGCAAATTGCCTTTATTTATTAAGTGTGATATAGTTTATCTATTAAATATGTAATTTTAGATATGTATTTTGTGTGCATGTCTTTTACTTGCAAAAACTGAAAAAATAGATCAACTTGAAAAATAGATATTGAAAGGAAAGTATTGTTATTTTCTGTTGTCAAACTTTAGCTATCAAACGTATTTTTTATTTGTCAAATTTGACTGCTAGAAGTAGATTTGTTGTTTACTTGTTAATTTGCTTGATTTGTGGCAATAATGCATTAATTGTCTGCTTTCAAGTTATTTGCCAAATTGAGGAAAATGTATCTCCATGAGTTAACTATGCGCTTTACCATTTGCCTACACTTTTTATAATACTTAGAGCATCTTTATTAGCAAATACCAAATAAAATTCAAACTTTTAGAAAAATTACTGTTAACATTTTAAATTTTAAAAATAAAAATAAAAAAATAACCGCTAATATGTTAAATTTTAAGATTTCAAAATTTGAAAAATAACTGCTACATTTTTAATTTTAAGATATCAACATTTGGAAAAACAATACATCTATAAATATGCTCATATACTTGAACAATTTTATTCATCAATCTCTTCTTTACCATGTTTACTTTGTTTGTCTTAAATTTCATCATGAATCATTCTAATTTCAATTTTTATAAAGCTTTTGATCTTGATGATATCACTCTCATGTTCACCAAAAAGTTGTCATTGCAGTGGTTGTTGAAGAAGAATCAAATCATCAAAGATGGAGAACAGGGTTTGTGGCTCTATTCTTGATCACAATATCGTAAATTGTAATAGAAAAGAAAATCCTAATTTCTTTGAAAGCCAATTTTAAAGGAGATTTATGATTATTCATTTTTTTTTTAGATTGCAAATGCAATGAAAACTCACAATCCATACTTCAAATAAAAGGTAGATATTGTCGATGCTTTTGGCTTATCTTGCTTTCAAAAGATAATTGTAGTTCATATAATACTTGCATATCATATTCTTGTAGATCTTATTGATGAATATCTTCCATTTAGGGAAAACACTATGATAGAAAGTCTTGAAGTTTTCATCAAAGAAATCATAAAAGCTTTAGTAATTGGTATCTAAGAGCACCAAACGACACTGATAGTGCTTGATTACTATCAACCAGAGAGCAACGTGAGTTTCTAGGAATGTTATGGAGCATTGACTAGATGCACTAGAAAAAAGAGAATTTCTCAACTACAAGGAATGTTATGGAGCATTGACTATATGTTATGGAGCAAAGTTTGACTTGATTGAAAATAATTTTAGAAATTAAGCATTATAATATACTTAATTCATGAGTTATAATTGTCCTGAAATATCAAGTAGGAACTGATTGACTAAATTTCTAAAATTATATTATGGACATTATTTAAGAGACAAATAGATATTCTGTCGATTATAGGGATTTTAGGATTTTCTATAAATATAAAGTTATTACTCTTATATTTTTGACAGGTCATCTACTAGACCGAAAAATGATATAAATTATAAAATAGAACTAACCATAGTTGTTAATTCCGTTCCGTTCGGGCCAGAACGTTCCGTTCCGTTCCGTTCAACAAACCGAGACAAAACGATGTCGTTTCGTCTCGGTTTTAATTCCGGTCCGATCAGGAAATTCCGGCCAAATTCCGGCCGGAACGCCTCGGTTCCGTTCCTGCCGTGCCGTTCCGGGTTCAAAATCTATTTTTTTTATTTTTTAAAAATTATTTTTGACATCTATACATCAAAATAATTTAAAAACACCAAAATATTTTAAATAAAAAAGAATTCAAATTTTAATTATGCTTGTTAAATTAATATTTTTTTTCATATATATATAATTAATTATATATGAACAGTACAACACCGAAACGGCACGCCGGAAGGTTCCGAAACCGGAACGTTCCGTTCCAATCAAAAAACCGGAACGGCGACCGGAACGGCGACCGGAACGGCGACCGGAACAGTATTGACAACTATGGAACTAACACTCTAGGCATAACAATTTTTCCCTCTTAAATAAAGATTTAAGAGATTTTTTTATTGGTGATTCATGTGGTGATTATTGAGGGCATTATTGAACGACTTATAATTTGCAACAACACAATTTTTAAAGAATTATTTAAAATTGAAGAAAACTAGATATTAGAGTAATAAATCTTAAATAACTTTAAATCTATCTAATTTCTTTTCATTTATTATTTACACCGGTATATGATATTCTAACCAAAATAAGGTTCTTAAACTGCTTTACAATATCTCATCCCTTGTTTCTTTTCCATAGCTGACGACCAATTAAATGGTCCCCTTCTGCTTTCTTTTCTTCGTCTAGGAGTGTTAAGAAACCATCTCACCTAAAAGCTTAAGCTTTGTAAGTGAGGCCCCATAATATGATTTATATTATTATTTAACACACCCCCTCAAGTGAAAGCCCTTTGGGCTTGAAACTTGCACAGACCCACATCACCTTGTGCTTGGTTTTTATCAAATAGAATGGGGGTGGTGAGATTCGAACTCGTGACAGCTGGGTCAACAAGGCTCTGATACCATGTTAGGGAACCATCTCACCTAAAAGCTTAAGCTTTGTAAGTGAGGCCCCATAATATGATTTATATTATTCTCTAACAAGGAGCAAACAAATTCTCTTGGGACTTTTCCAACTTCTGTTAGCCAATGCCTCGGGACTTGTGCAACCTGATTTATTATATGTTTGAAAATGCTTGTATTAAAATAATATTTTTTTATTTTTAAAAAATTATTTTTGATATCAGAAAATAATTTAAAAATACCAAAAATATTTAATTTAAAATTATCTATACAGCTAAAGGAGGACGCGAAAATACTGTTCAGATGGCTACTGTTCATCCACTCTGCTTTCACTGTGGATTTGAACAATGATTTTTTTTTTTTTAGAAAAACTGATTTATTTTTTTTCCTTAAATTTCCAACAGTGTATGTGCGAAATTCCTCTTTTTTTTTCTTTTTATAAAAAGAAAAACTGATTTATTTATTTATTTTTTAATTTCCAACAGTGTATGTGCGAAATTCCTCTTTTTTTTTCTTTTGACGCGAAAATACTGTTCAGATGGCTACTGTTCATCCACTCTGCTTTCACTGTGGATTTGAACAGTGATTCTTTTTTTTTTTTAGAAAAACTGATTTATTTATTTTTTTCTTAAATTTCCAACAGTGTATGCGCGAAATTCCTCTTTTTTTTCTTTTCTTTTTTTTTTATGAAAAACTGATTTTTTTTTAATTTCCAACAGTGTATGTGCGAAATTCCTCTTTTTTTTTCTTTTGACGCGAAAATACTGTTCAGATGGCTACTGTTCATCCACTCTGCTTTCACTGTGGATTTGAACAGTGATTCTTTTTTTTTTTATTAGAAAAACTTATTTATTTTTTTTTCTTAAATTTCCAACAGTGTATCTGCGAAATTCCTCTTTTTTTTTCTTTTTTTTAAGAAAAACTTATTTTTTTTAAATTTCCAAAAGTGTATGTGCGAAATTCCTCTTTTTTTTTCTTTTTTTTAAAGAAAAACTGATTTCTTTTTTTTTAATTTACAACAGTGTATGTGCGAAATTCCTTTTTTTTTTAAGAAAAACTGATTTTTTTTTTTTTTTTTTAAATTTCCAACAGTCTTTTTCGGGGGTGGCCGGTCATTGACAGTCCCGGTCCAGACCGGTTCGACCGGCCGGTTTTTTTATTTTTTTTTTAATAGTAAATTGAACAGTGGACCGACGATTTCACCCCCCGAAAACGACAAAACCCACGCCTGCGTGTCAGGGGTATTGAGGTAATTGTCCCTTCTTTTTTTTCTCGCTGACAACTTCAGGCGCGTCGCCGGACGCGCCGTCTGTTTCAACGCTCACGCGTTCTTCGGACGGCGCGTGCGGCTTAATACGTAGTCAGAAAACGACCAACCGGCGTCTAGAATGATTTTCAGGCATGTTCTCTTCCACATGGGGCGGCGCGTGTTTCACTATGGTGTCCGTAGAAGTGTCAATGGTCGTTCGAATTTCCCCACCCAATTTCTCTCTCCTGCCTGCGCAAGATGACATCAGTTAAGCTGTTTTTTGTCAAAGTTCATTTCAGTCCCTGAACGTTTTAATTTGTTTTTCTTGCCTTTATTGCTATTAAATGGGTTTTGATTTGTTTCAATTTCGTCCTTCAATTGAAATTGATTACGTTTTGAAGTTCCAGTTCGGTCCTCATTCTTTTAATTTTGCGGGGTGGGCTGAAATTCTAAATATTTTTGGTATCAAAGTTTTGATTGATTTCAATTTCATCCTTCCATGCAAATTTATTAGAAATCCTTAATATTTTAGGTACCAAAAGTTTGATTTTTTTCAATTCTATCCTTCTATGCAAGTTAATTATGAATTTCTGTTTAATTTCAGTCCCAGTTCTTTTAATTTCCGGTTTTGTTTTGAATTATTTGATTTCAATGTTTGGGTTCACTTCAATTCTGTTTTTTAAATTAAATATATTATTGCAAGTATAACAAATTAATTATATATTTGTATAATTATGTCAAATTAAAGTATGTAAAACTAATATTATGTTCAAATATTTATTGAATATTATCGACTATAAATATATATATAGGGAGAGGAAAAATGACCTAGGATTTTTTTAATGACAGAAATTCATATCAGTATTCTTAAATACATTAAATATAATAATACAATAAATAAATCTTATAAAAAAAATATATTAGCTTCAAGAGTAAATTTTGTGCTCTTTTGTTTAAGTTTATTTCTTGAAATAAATTTTCAGTGTTTTGATTTTTTAATTATATATTTGTGTATTTATATCAAATTAAAATATGTTAAACCAATTATATGTTCTAATATTTATTGAATATCATCACCTAAGAATATATAGAGAGAGAGAACAAAATAGCCTCAGATTATCCTTTAAATTAAATATATTATTGAAATTATGTCAAATTAATTATATTTTGCATATTTATGTCAAATTAAAATATGTAAAACTAATTATATATTTGAATATTTATTGAATATTATCGCCTAAAAATATATTGACAGAGAGGAAAAATGACCTAGGATTTTTTGAAGGGCAGAAATTCATATCATGTTTTCTTAAATATATTTAATATAATAATATGATTAATAAATCTTATATAAAAAAAATTTGGCTTCAAAAATTAATTTTGTGCTCTTTTATTTAAGTTTATTTCTTTACAAGGATTTCCAATGTTTTCATTTTTAATATTTTAAATATAATATTACTGCAAAAAAAAATATCTCACAAAAAAAAATGTTGACAAATTTACCTGCATTATCTACAAGTCAAATTAAAAAATATACAAGTCACTTCCTGTTTCCATTAGACTGTTCTTTTTAGACGACAAATAAATAATTATAACACACAAAAAATTAAGTTTATGTTTGAAAAACAAATTATAATATTTTTATTTCTAATATGTCTGATATTTATTGAATATTATCGCCTAAAAATATATTAAGAGAGAAGGAAAATAACTTTGGATTTTTTTAAGGACAAAAATTCATATCAGTATTCTTAAATATAATTACACTAACTAAATATTGAAATAATAAAATACAATACATATACAAGCAATTAATTTTCTACATAGAGAAAAAAAACCGTCGTATCGCCAATTATTTAGTTAATTATAGATAATAAGAGTTAATGTTTTTTCTCAGGTTGCTGGAATTCGAGTCTCCCGGCCACCGAAAATGATTTTTGAGTAAAGAACAGTGTTTTCTATTGTTCATAAGTGTTTCACATGTTTTTTTTTCAATCATTTCTTCGATAACTGGGGTGTCCGAGTCAGCTTATGCGCATCATAATAAATCTCTGAACTTATTTTTTTTTAACAATTTTCACTGTTTATTAATATTTGAAAATGTTTTTTCCTCTTCTTTTTTTCAGGCTTTTTTTTTATACTCGCGGTGTCCGAGTCAGTTTACACGCACCACAATTTTTTCCTCACATATATATTTTTTAGAACCAGGGTAGGTTACACGTGTCACGAATAATCCTTTGACATTGTTTTTTATTTTTTTTCAACTTATTATTTTTTTTATAACTAGAATATCCAAGCTAGCTTACATGCATCATGACTATTATTTTGTACATGGCCAAAGGAGATGGCAATTTCAAACAGTGAGAAACAGTGATTTGAAATGTGGTTTTCGTTTTTCATTACTATTTAAAAAAATTGATTGAACTATGATTCTGGTGAGATATGACATGAGTGTTTGGTAATGCGTTTGAAAATCGTTTTTGAACAAATTTTAATTTTTTTCAATTTTAAATAAAAAAAATATTTCTACATGATTTTGATGTGCTAATGTCAAAAATAATTTTCTAAAAATTAAAAAAAAATACAACACGTTAAAAATCAATTATTTTTCTACATATAAAAAAGCCCAGCGCAACGCGCGGGCAAATCAGCTCGTAAAAACTAAAACTAAAATTAATTTCAATTTCAATTTCAATTTTTTTAAGAATACTTTTGAAATGTAATCAGGTGGTAACGCTTTAGCTGTGTCGGTGTCAACAAGTCTAGGAAACCTCCACGAACTACAAATATTGAATATTGGCAAAATATTTATTGCGGGAGAGGGCGTCACTGACTTGACTTTTCTCATCTCATTAACCAATTTTTTTATAATTTAATTATTTGATAAAGAAATACTAAACAAAAATAGCTCGAGTATAAAATTGATAATAATTTAATGATTTGTTGATATAGTTGATGCTCGTAGATCCACTTCTTTTCCATCACAAATGCAAAAAACAAAAGAGAAATTAATTTTGTCGGTCCATCTAAAATATGGTTGGTTAGAAAATATATCATTTCTGTTGGTAATAAATATGCATTTAAAATAAACTGTTGGGTAGCAATTTGCACCGAATACCTGGGCCGTAGAAAGGGCCGGGGACCAAAGCTTGAATTCCCACCTATCTAGTAGCTTTCTTTCTCAGCACAGATGGTGAATGCTGTCAACTTGCCCCCGAAGCTGGAGAAAATTCAGATAATGATATAGATTTTGTTCCAAGTGTATCCTGGCCTCTTACTTAAGCTTCTTACAAGCACCGCAAAAAATCCAGAAAAGAAAAATGCTTTCAGGGCTACTGAACTCGTTTCTTTGGTTCATGGGCATGCTTTTGTTCATCAACTACATCGAAGCCACCACTTCTGGCTTCTCAAATGAGACAGACCAGCATGCTTTGCTTGCCATTAAGGATCTTATATCACACGATCCTTTAAGCTCATGGAACAGCTCGCTGCAGTTTTGCAGCTGGCGAGGAGTTACATGCGGTCGCAGGCATCGAAGAGTGACTTCCTTGAATCTGTCTTCACTTGAACTGGAAGGTCCACTGTCTCCCCACATCGGGAATCTCACATTCCTCAGGGTGATTGATCTCAGTACAAACAGATTCCATCAGATTCTCCCTCCAGAAATTGGCCGGTTGTTTCGACTGAGATACCTTATTCTAGCAAACAACTCCTTCCAAGGTGAACTTCCTTCCAACTTGAGTCATTTTTCAAACCTCAAACTCCTGAATCTATTCGGAAACAATTTTAGAGGGAAAATTCCTAGTGAACTTGGCTCTTTGTCTAAGCTCTTAGGATTGAACCTCGCCATCAATAATTTCACTGGTTCAATCCCACCTTCATTTGGGAACCTCTCTAGCCTGCGGGCAGCAAGTCTAGCATTGAACAATCTGGAAGGAATCATTCCTGATGAACTTGGACGACTCTCTGCCTTAGATTTTCTACAACTTTATTTCAACAATTTGTCTGGTATGGTTCCTGAACAGCTTTACAATATCTCATCCATCTATTTTCTTTCATTAGTGGAAAACCAATTCACTGGTCCCCTCCCGCGTTATATAGGATCAACCCTACCCAATCTGCAATATCTTTATCTTGCACGAAACCAATTCTTTGGTCATATTCCAGAATCTTTCGTCAATTGCTCAGGACTCGTAGATTTTGAATTAGCATTTAATGCTTTCACCGGGCTTGTTCTAAAGAATTTGGGAAACCTGCAAAACCTTGAATTAATAAACTTTGGCAACAATCCGCTTGGGGATGAGAATGGGAGTGATTTAACTTTTCTTAATTCCTTGACCAATTGCACCAATTTAAGAAAGGTGTGGTTTTATCAAAATAACCTTAGAGGCGTATTGCCAATTTCTATTGCAAATCTCTCGACCAACCTCAATTGGTTATCACTCACGAATAACTACTTGACTGGAGACATTCCTGTAGAGATTGGAAATCTTAAAAACTTGGGGTATCTTGACTTTTCTAAAAACATGCTTACAGGGAGATTACCTGATTCTATTGGAAAACTTTCCAAGTTGCAAGAGCTTCAGCTTTACACAAACAAAATCTCTGGAAATATTCCATCCTCCTTCGGAAACCTTTCTCGAATGCTTCGTCTCAATCTATCTGACAATTTTCTTGAGGGAACTATACCAGTTTCTCTAGAAAATTACAGTCAACTAGAAGAGTTAGAACTTTCATACAATCATCTTAGTGGTGCGATACCTGAGAAACTTGCTGGTATCAATTCTTTATTTGGCCTCTATATGGCTTCAAATAATTTAACAGGTCCATTACCATCACAACTGGGCAATGCAGGAAATCTGAATGTATTGGATGTTTTAGAAAACAAATTATCTGGAAAAATTCCAAGTTCTATCGAGAGTTGTGTCATGTTGGAAGACCTCAACTTGAATGGCAACTTCTTTGAAGGAACTATTCCTTCTTCTTTCAAGAAGCTAAGAAGTATCAAAGTCCTTAACCTTGCCCACAACAACTTGTCTGGGCAGATTCCCAAGTTTCTTGGCGAATTACCTCTTCTTGGTTATCTCAACCTTTCCGGTAACAATTTTGATGGTGAAGTGCCAGCTGAAGGAGTTTTCACCAATGCTAGTGCATTTTCAGTTGCTTTGGAGTGATAAATGACATGAAGTCTCTAGGAGAAGAGATAACTGAAGCAAGGATAGTGCAAAAGACTTTGATGAGTCTTAGCAGAAAATATAAATCCATAGTTTCAATTATTGAAGAAACAAAAGACTTGAAAACACTTAGAAGTGAAGAAGTTATTGCTTCACTTAAAGTGTATGATAGAAGGGAAGATATGCATGATGAGAGGGAAAGAGTAATGAATACTGAAAGAGCATTCAGTTCCCTAAGAATCAAAGGCAGCAGTCATTCACATAACAAAAGCACACAGATGAGACCATGGCCAAAATGGCAGAATCAGCACAGAAAGTTTGGAAACTGGAATCAAGGAGGAAATTTGAGTAATGTGCAGAACTCAAATTGGAATCAGAAGGCTGGTATGAATTACAACAACTACAACAAGAGTGAAGGTAGTAGTCAGCCAAGCATAAAGCCACAATGCAGCACATGTCAGAAATTCCATTATGGAATATGCAGATTTAAAGGAAAACAGAAGTGTGCAAAGTGCAGTCGTTTTGGACATAATCAAAAGGACTGTGATCTCAACAGACAACTTGCTAATTGTGCAAAGGAAGAAGATGCATGTACATGCACCATGTTTTATGCTTGTCATGCTGCCACTGTGAAGGATGAAAACGTGTGGTTTGTTGACAGTGCATGCAGCAACCATATGACCTCACAAGAGTCAATTTTGATCAACATTGACAGGACCATTACTTGCAAAGTGAAGATGGGGTCAGGGGATCTTGTACAGGCTACTGGAAAGGGCACATTGGTGGTGGAAACAAAGCATGGAATCAGATATATTGAGGAAGTGCTACTAGCCAGGCCTAGATGAGAACTTGCTAAGTGTTGGTCAAATGATTGAGCATGGGTACTACATATTGTTTGGAGGTAATAAGGCTATAATATTTGATGATCAGTCACTTACAAATGTTATAGCAAGAGTTATTATGAGAGGAAATAGATGTTTTCCTCTATCCTTGGAAAACATAGCACCAGCAGCCTTGAAAGCATCTGTGATTGAGGATTTCTGGACATGGCACAAGAGGCTGGGTCATTTGAATCCTGTTAGTATGAAGAAGATGCAGAAATCAAAAATGGTCACAGGATTGCCTAGACTAACAGAAGTGAAGGAAATCTGTGAGGGTTGTGTCAAGGGCAAGTTGCATAGAGAACCTTTTAACAAAGAAGGAGCATGGAGAGCCAAGCATCCACTAGAGCTGGTGCATACAGACCTATGTGGACCTATGCAAACAGAATCAGTTGGTGGAAATAGGTATTTCATCATTTTTATTGATGATTTCTCTAGGATGTGTTGGATATACCTACTTCGAAATAAATCTGATGCATTATATGTGTTCAAGAAGTTTAAAATGCTTGTTGAAACACAAAGTGGACATAAACTGAAAACTTTAAGAAGTGACAGAGGGGGAGAGTTTACCTCTCAAGAATTTCAGTTGTTTTGTGCTAGTCAAGGCATGGAGAGGCAGCTCACAGTTAGTTATTCTCCTCAGCAGAATGGGGTTGCTGAGAGGAGAAATAGAACTATAGGTGAGATGGCAAGATCTATGATGTTTGAAAAAGAAATACCTCTCAAATTCTGGGGAGAGGCAGTGAATACAGTATACCTCCAGAATAGGTGTCCTACCTCAGCTGTGGGAGAAAAAACACCTTTTGAAGTCTTCACAAGGAGAAAACCTGGCATAAAACATTTGAGAATATTCGGGTGTATATGTTATTCACATGTCCCAGCAGCCTTGAGGCAAAAGTTTGACAGTAAGGCTGAAAAAGGGGTGTTTATGGGGTATGGAAGTTGTGAAAAAGGGTATAGGGTGTATATCCTAGAGTCCAAGAAGGTTGTGCTGTCAAGGAGTGTGGTTTTTGCTGAGAATCAAGTCTGGAATTGGAAGGAAAATCAATTGAGTTCAGTATTACCATCACAGGTGTTTGATGACAGTGAAGAAAGCAGTATGGAGAGGCTGCAACAGACTGAAGAAGAAGCTCAGTATACACACTTAAACTCTGAAACTAACTCAGAATCTGAACATGCAGATAGTGACAGCAGTAATACCTCTGCACCTAGTTCAACACCAGTAAAGATGAGAAGCCTTGAAGACATTTATAATAGATGTCACATGAGCATAATTGATCCAGAAAATTACTCAGAGGCAGCAAAGAGTAAAGACTGGCAGAATGCAATGAAGACTGAATTGGAGATGATAGAGAAGAACCATACCTGGGAGCTGATTGAAAGACCTGCTGATAAACCTGTGATAGGTGTGAAGTGGGTTTTCAAGACAAAACTTAATATTGATGGGTCCATACACAAGCATAAGGCTAGACTTGTAGCCAAGGGTTATGCTCAAAAACCAGGGGTGGATTACAATGAAACCTTTGCTCTAGTAGCAAGGTTAGACACCATCAGGACACTCATTGCTTTGGCAGCTCAAAAGGGTTGGAAATTATTCCAACTTGATGTTAAATCAGCATTCTTAAATGGAATGCTTGATGAGGAGGTATATGTGGAGCAACCCGAGGGGTTTCAAGTGAAGGGGTCTAGTCATAAGGTGTATAAGCTATACAAGGTTGTATATGGACTTAAACAAGCCCCTAGAACCTGGTATAGTGAAATTGATGCCTATCTTACAAGTTGCAAGTTTAAAAGGAGTGCAAGTGAAGCAACTTTGTACACTAGAAGTGACAATGAAGGAGGTCAGATCATTATATCGATATATGTTGATGATATAGTGTATACTGGCAGCAGTTAAAGATTGATGACTGAGTTTAAAAGGGAGATGATGCAAAGGTATGAAATGTCAGACCTAGGGCTGCTGCATCATTTTCTAGGGATTGGTGTGTTGCAGACCAATCAAGGAGTGTTTATACACCAAAGTAAGTATGCTAAATCCTTACTTGCAAAGTTTGGGCTTGAGGATTGCAATCCAGTTGCAATTCCTCTCACTGTGGGTGAAAAGCTGAAAAAGGTGGATGGCAGTGAACCTGCAGATGAAGGGCTGTATAGCAGGATAGTGGGAAGCTTGTTGTACTTGACGGCAACAAGGCCAGACTTGATGTATTCAGCAAGCTTACTGTCAAGGTTCATGACAGGTCCTACGAAGAAGCATATGGGAATTGCTAGAAGGGTATTGAGATATGTTCAAGGTACCCTAGACTATGGGATTGAGTATGTGAGGGACAAGTCTACTACTCTAATTGGTTATTGTGATGCTGATTGGGGGGCAGTGAGGATGATAGCAAGAGCACCTCAGGTTATGCTTTTAGCTTTGGAGGTGGTGTTTTCTCTTGGGCTTCTGTAAAACAAAGCACGGTGGCTTTGTCAACAGCAGAAGCTGAGTATGTCTCAGCTTCTGAAGCCACAGCACAAGCCATTTGGCTGAGATTTGTGTTTGAGGATTTTGGGGAGATGCAGGCTGAGGCAACACCATGTATTGTGACAATATGTCAGCAATATCAATGGCTAAGAATCCTGTTTTCCACCAGAAAACAAGACACATAAACAGGAGGTATCATTTCATTAGAGAATCCTTGAAAGAAGGATTGATTAACATGCAGTTTTGTAGAGGAGAAGATCAACTCGCAGACATATTCACTAAAGCTTTGCCTAAGGATAGATTCAATCAATTAAGAATGAATCTTGGGGTTAAACCAGTCAGCAACTTAGGAGAGGCTGTTGGAAGATAAGCTGCTGAGCTGGATTAAACAAGAATTGCAGAAGAAATGAAGATGCTTGCTGTTAATGATATGAAGAAGCAGCAGCAATTAATGATGTAAAGCATGTGTTAATTAGTATAGTTGATGATGTAACAGTTAGTTTGTTTTCTGTTATGATGTAACTAACTAACAAGTAAGCATGCATAAGGTGTGTTCTCAGATTGTAAAGCATGCATAATGTGTGTGCTCTGTCTCAACTATATAAGAGGCATGAAGACAAACACTTTGTAAGCAATTCATTTTCAATACAATAAGAAGACTACGAAGTTAGTGAAAACTGACTTACCTCCTTTTCTCTCTGTCAAATTTCTTCTTCTTCTCATCTGCCACAAATCACCCAACAATTAATTCAACAAAATCAACAATTTGGACAGTTCTGACTGAAAGCTGATGACTATGGACACTTTGAACTCGATTGAAAATGGACTGCAAAGAGAATTCAATAAAAGCCAACGACAATTACCACAAGGCATAAATGGCTAGCTTTTAAGTACAATCAGATGTGTGAGCAAACCCGAGCATCAAGCAGTGATACTGCTGGGTAGGGGAACGAGTTCACAAGAATAGCAAGCAAAAAAAAGATACAATTGTAATATCTTTAGCAGACGCTGGAATTCTAGAGTTTTAAGAGACCTTTCGTTTCAATTTGAAAAACAAATCTCAGTTGGGTTTGCATAGCTTTCCCACCTTGTATCAAACAATTCTCCCCTATATGAATTACTCAATTTTCCTTTTCATCGGCAGAGTCAAACCCTTTAAAATAAAACAAAAGAGCATGCTTGGGGAAAATTCAAATTTAAAACTACAAATAGAGCAAGTTAAGTCATAGAACCAACAGACAGACTTTACCAGCCAAGATGGACTTCATGTCCTTTCATGAATTAAAATGTCAATGAAGTGCTTATGCTTCTAACTCGTAGAGCCATTATGTAATTTTTTTAACATCATTATCATCCCCTTTTAGAGATAAGTACCAGCGCCTTCCATCTACATGCAGATCCAAAAAGACATGATAAAACCAGAGTCAGGAGAAGCTTGCAACTCATCCAGCAAAGACACTTGGACAAGTCAGACGGCGAGGAAGGATAACATAGATAGGCAAAGTTAGATTACGACAGACATCTCCATCTGCTATCTGTAAACACTAGAGAAAAAACAGAAGTTTAAAATCAAACATTGTACAAGTCAAAGTAATTTGGCAATATTGAGAACATATCATGCCTGTGTGGTCTGAATCAAAGAAGTTTCAGTCACAATATTGACAACACCATAAAAGGATTCAAAACTCCAGCTGATCCTCCTCGAACATGCTTTCATAAAAAAACACCACACCAAATCAGATTTTATAAAGTTTTCTCGCAAATCAAACAGACAGATAGAGATAGAGGTAGAGAAATTGATGAAATTATCCTTTAACCTGTGTCAGGAAGAAAATAGATGTATGACAAGAACAAGAAGAAGATTAGGCAACAAAGGAAGAAGGTAAGGAAGAAGATGAAGAAGAAGAATACTGGGTAAGTGAAAGATTTCTTATTCAATCAATAGATCTGCTTGTATTAGATGCTATTTATACATGAACTGCATTGGGTATTTATTTATACATGAATCAGTTAGATTTCTAACTATCTAACTGATTACTAGAATTTATAACTAACTGTAACTAATCTTAATACCTAACAGTTCAACACCCTCTCTTGAACTAATTCGTTTCACTGTAATTAATTCAATTTGAACAGTTTCCCCATACCTAACTTGTTCCTTAGCTTTAAGAGGCTTCAAGCTTTAGAGGTTTAATTATAATGTCTGCAACTTGTTCTTGTGTATTACAGTACACTAATTCCACAACACCATCTCTTGTAAGATCCCTTAGGAAGTGAAATCTGACATTTATGTGTTTGCTTCAACCATGTAATATTGGGTTTCTAAAGAGCTTGATAGTAGAGTTATTATCACAATAGATAACGGTAGTATTCAATTGATCAAGGCCAAGTTTTCCCATAATTCTTCTTAACCACACCCCCTAACATGCACAAGATGTTGCTGCTATAAACTCTGCCTCTATTGTAGATAATGTCACCACTAGTTGTTTCTCTGAGGACCAAGAAACAGCTCTTGTACCAATCATGAACACATACCCTGATGTACTCTTCCTATCATCAATATCCCCTGTATAGTAACTATCTGCAAATGCTCTTAGTTGCCCTTCATCACCCTTTTTGTACACAATCTCTAATTCAGTAGTTCCCCTTAAGTACCTTAATATCCTCTTGGCAATTAGAAGATGAATTTTAGTAGGTTTTTCCATGTATCTACCGACTAACCCAACTGCATACATAAGATCAGGTCTAGTAGCTGTCAAATATAGCAAACTTTCAACCAATTGCTTATAATTCTGTAGCATTTACATTTGTTGCATTATCTACATTCTTTGTCAGCTTGCATCTTGGCATAATAGGATTTTGCACAACATTGTTTTGTTCCATTCCAAATCTTTCAAGTACCTCTTTAGCATACTTCCATTGACAGATGAAGATCAATTATGCATTCTGTATTACTTCCACACCCAAAAAATACTTCATTCTTCCAAGATCACTCATGTCAAACTCTCTCATCATTGATTCCTTGAAGCCTTTAAACATGTCTTCACTATTTCCTGTATAGATAAGATCATCCACATATAGACTTACAATTAATATCATTCCTTTGTCACTGTTTTTTATGAACAATGTATGCTCACAGAAGCATTTCTCAAAACCTTTTTGACAAAATAGGTCTCAATCCTGTTGTACCATGCCCGAGGGGCTTGCTTAAGTCCATATAATGCCTTTTTCAACCTATAAATCTTATGTTCCTCTCCCTGTTTCTCATAGCCTTATGGTTGTTGAACAAATATTGCTTCAGATAGCTCTCCATGCAGAAACGTACTCTTAACATCTAACTGGTAAACAGACCATCCTTTGTGAGCTGTTAGGGCTAGGATTGTTCTAATTGTATCCCACCTAGCTACTTGATGCAGAACATGAAATAATAGAATTGAAAGCAATAAAAGAAAGAAGCGTAGAGAAAGAAAGAAGCAAAGAAGAGAGAAAAGGGGATTGGAGAATTGCAAAGTCTGCAAAGTTTATCAATATTCATCAAAAAGTGTCTTCCCAAATGATAAAAGAACATATAAATAGTAAACCCTAAACATCCGCTATTGGGCTCGACCCATCAAATCCAAATGTTCAACATAACATAAATAAATAAAATAAAATAACAATGATATGGGCCCAAGTGGGCTTAATCTCCCAACCAAAGCGTAACAGGTTGGGCCATCCTACGTCGTCTTCGTCCATATACTCATGTAATTTGCGGTGTGGGTCTGGTGCCCCCACCAACTCTGCCGGGGTTGGAGAAACTCGACCCCGTCGAGTGTAGCGCTGACCGACTCTGATAGTACTCCCAAAGGGCTGGATCAAGCTGCTGTAAAGTATCCTTAGTGATCCAAGAGTTATCTGAATCAGGTCGGCCCACCCAGCGAACTAGAAACCGTTGAACCTCACCGTTCCTGTTAAAAACAACTTGTTCATCCAGAATAGCATCAATATTATCCTTTTGTGCTGAAGTCAAGGAGGAAGGGATAAAGGTTTCAATAGGGTCATCGGGGGAAGAGTTAAGTGGTATTTCAAATGGATCAGTTGGAATAGGAAGTGGTTTATGGTATGCAACGAGGTCCTCAATGTTAAATGTAGAGCTAATGCTAATATCATGTGGTAAATCTAGAACATACACATTTGGACCAACTTGTTTTAGCACTTTGAAGGGCCCGACTGTGAAACCCGAGAATAAAGTATACATAGAGGTAGGAGATTAAAAAAAAAATTAAACAAATAGAAGAAAAAAATTTAGGGTTGTTACAGTTGGTATCAGAGCATTTGGTTGCAGTTTCAGGGATTGAAATACTAATGTGATTTTGAAAAAAATGTTTTAGGATGGTTCGTTCACGGCAAACCGCAAGGGCTGTCCCGTCCCCCGTGCAAGAAAGAGAGTATAACTCATTTTCTGAGAATGAAACCGAAAGGGATCCATTAATGGATATTGCTCCCGTCAATCTGTGGCATTGGCCCATTCAGAGGAGGGAGATTCAGGGGGGCATCATAATGAATCTTTTACTTCTCAGGCAGAAGTGTCGCCGGCTAAAACACCGAGTGGTCAGGGATTGGAAGACAGGCCACCTCCAGTGACATCGACGGCCGTCCCAAATCCCTATTTAGACCCTGTGTTTCTCAAGCAATTGATCAAAGCAGTAGTAGCAGGGATGGCCGCAGGAACATCCCATGCCACTCCTCGGGTAGAAAAAGTAGTCACCCTGGTTCAATGGGTGAAAGGCATACGCGAAATGGGTTGCACGACCTATTTAGGGGAAGAAGACGCCGAAGTAGCAGGGCATTGGCTGAGGAAGGTAGAAAGGGTTATAGATTAGTTGCACGTGCCGGAGGAAACTCGGGTAGACTGTGTGATCCAGTTGTTAACAGAGAGTGCCCACTCTTGGTGGGAGACCATCAGAGAAAGAAGGGCAGGTGAAGAATTGAAGTGGATAAACTTTCGAGAAGAATTTGAGGAACGATATTACTCCTGGCAGCACCGAAAAGAGAAAGAGCAGGAGTTTCTAGATTTGAAACAGGGGAATATGACCATCCTGGAGTATGAATGGAGGTTCCAGGATTTATCTATCTTTGCAAACACTCATCTCCCCACTAAGCATCATCGATTGGAACGGTTTCGGGATGGACTAAGGCAGGAGCTAAAATTAATTTTGGTGGCTATGCCGTTTCAGTCAGTTCGAGAGTTAGTGCGAGCTGCTCAAGGAATAGAAAGGGTAATGAACGACACACCCAGGTCAACAAGTGAGCAGAGTCAGACCACGGGATTCAAGAGAAGGGATTTCACACCTCCTCTAGGGAGGAACCCTCCTCTAGGGAGGAACCCTCCTCCGAAAAAAGGAAAGAGTGGGTCATCATTCAGCCCATTACCGAAAAAAGGGGGGAGTTAGACGATTTAATCCTGGGGGATCCGTGGGAGGTCAGACCCGCCAAGGGGCAAGTGTTACAGGGGGGGTCCATGGAGCAGAGAGGACCTGTCTACCCGATATGCATGAGATGTAATCAAAAACACCCCGGGGATTGTTCATCTACACCAGGGAGATGTTATATTTGTAGAGGGGAAAGGCATCGATGGAAGGACTGCCAGTACTTGGGAAGAGGTTGTTTCCATTATGGGGAAATGGGTCATAGAAAGAAGGAATATCCACATAGAGTTACTAAAGGAGTACAGGGACAGGGGATGACTACTCAAAGCCAACAACAGTCAGTAACAACTGATCGACCTATACGACCCACTCAGTCAGGGACAAGTGCCAATAAAGGTCGACCCAGATTACTGGAGGAAAGACTCGGGCAGAATATACCATATGACCCAGGAAGATATGGGGGCAATGCCAGATGTTGTAGCAGGTATACTACAATTGAGTTTAATACAAGTTTATGCTTTAATTGATCTTGGGGCTAGTCATTCTTTTGTGGCCCACCGAATTATTAAAAATTTAAATGTGTTACCAAGTAGATTGAATGTGGGAATGGTAGTTAGTACACCTTTGGGGAAAAATATAAACATTGATGAGGTATACAAGGGAGTGATACTAAACATTGAGGGGGTAGAGCTAACGGCGGATCTCATGCCTTTAGCATTAGATGATTTTGACTTAATACTGGGAATGGATTGGTTGAGTAGACATAGAGCACAAGTGGATTGTTTCACAAAGACTGTAAACCTCCAAGATGTGAGTGGAAAAAGGGTAGTATTCAGGGGAGAGAGGAAGGTGATTCCAAACTCCATAATCTCGGTCATGACGGCAGGAAAATTGATTAGAAAGGGATGTCCTGCCTAGTTGTCTCATGTAAGAGAATTGAAGAAGGGGAGCATTGAATTAACAAATATTCTTGTTGTAAAAGAGTTCCCAGACGTGTTTCCAGCGGAATTACCGGGACTGCCTCCAATTAGAGAAATTGAGGTTTCCATTAAGACTCTTCCAGGAGTCAACCCTATAGCACAGTCTCCTTATAGGATGGCCCCTATAGAACTAGCCGAATTGAAGATCCAACTTCAGGAGTTGTTGGAAAAAGATTCATACGGCCGAGCAATTCACCTTGGGGAGCCCCGGTGTTATTTGTAAAGAAGAAGGATGGTACATTCAGGTTATGTATCGATTATCGTCAACTGAACAAAGTGACGGTAAAGAACAAGTATCCGTTACCACGGATAGATGACCTGTTTGATCAGTTGAAGGGTGCAAGAGTTTTCTCGAAGATAGATCTGAGATCGGGGTATCACCAATTAAGAATCAGAGAACAGGATATATAGAAGACTGCCTTTAGAACTCGCTATGGCCATTATGAATTCTTAGTAATGCCATTTGGGTTAACTAATGCCCCTGCAGTATTTATGGATCTAATGAATCGAGTGTTTCGATTATATTTGGATAAATGTGTGGTCGTGTTTATTGACGATATACTAGTATATTCGAGCTCTTCTCAGGAGCACGAGAAGCACTTGGGACATGTATGCGAAATTGGATAATTGTATGCGAAATTGGATAAATGTGAGTTCTAGCTTAAAGAGGTGATATTTTTGGGACATGTTATCTCAGCTGGGGGAATATGTGTGGATCCAGGAAAAGTAGAGGCAATTCTAAAGTGGGAGAAACCCACAAATGTGACTGAAATTCGAAGTTTCTTGGGCCTCGCAGGGTATTATAGGAGGTTTATTGAAGGATTTTCCACAATAGCATCGCCTCTGACCAAGTTGACTCATAAAGAAGTGAGGTTTAATTGGTCAAAGGAATGTGAGGAGAGTTTCCAGGAGTTGAAAAGAAGGCTTACATCAGCCCCCGTCTTGGCCCTTCCTTCTGGAACAGAAGGGTTCATTGTTTATAGTGATGCCTCAAGCAGGGGTTGGGGATGCGTATTAATGCAGCATGGAAAAGTGATCGCATATGCTTCCAGAAAGTTAAAGCCGCATGAAGTGAATTATCCGGTCCATGATTTGGAACTCGCAACAGTAGTATTTGCCTTGTGAGTATGGAGACATTACTTGTATGGAACACAAGTACAGATTTTCACCGACCATAAAAGTTTGAAGTATTTAATGTCAAGATGTGGGATATGTCAGCAGGTGAAGATAGAACATCAAAGGCTGGTAGGAGAATTACAGCCACTACCAATTCCAGAATGGAAATGGGAAAATATAGCCATGGATTTTGTAACCGGATTGCCAAAGGGGAGAAAGGGCAATGATGCTATATGGGTAGTGGTAGATCGACTGACAAAGTCGGTTTTGTTCTTACCCATCAAAATGACAAATCCTAAATTATACGTGAACGAAGTGATTAGACTGCATGGAGTTCCCATATCAATGGTGTCAGATCGAGACCCGAGATTTACTTCAAGGTTATGGCCGTGCTTACAACGAGCTTTGGGAACCGAGGTGAATCTGAGCACGGCATTCCACCCCCAGACAGATGGCCAATCTGAAAGAGCCATCCAAACACTTGAAGACCTTTTAAGGTCATGTGTGTTAGAGTTTGGGGGAAACTGGGAAGACTTGCTACCGTTGGTAGAGTTCACGTATAATAATAGTTACCAAGCTTCTATCAGGATGGCTCCATATGAAGCCCTTTATGGGAGAAAATGTCGCACTCCGATATGTTGGGATGAAGTTGGAGAAAGGAAACTCCTGAGTCCTGAACTGGTACAAATAACAACTGATAAAGTAAGGGTAATCAGGCAAAGAATGAAGGAAGCCCAAGATAGACAGAAGAGTTATGCAGACAAGCGCAGGAGACCTTTAGAATTCTAAATAGGGGATAGAGTCTTCTTAAAGGTGGCACCATGGAAGGGCATCATTCGGTTTGGAATGAAAGGAAAGCTTGCTCCGAGGTACATTGGCCCATTTGAGGTGATAGCTAGGGTAGGGACGGTGGCTTATCGCTTGAAGCTACCAGCACACCTAGAGAAGATTCACAATGTATTCCATGTATCACTATTACGGAAGGCAGAAGTGGATCCTTCCCGAGTGTTACCTCCAGTTCCTATTGAAGTAAGAGAGGACTTGACACTCGAGACTAGGCCAGTTAAGATCATGGATCGTAGTGAAAAAACATTGAGAAATAAGAAAGTATCACTTGTCAGAGTATTGTGGAGAAACTCACAAATTGAGGAAGAAACGTGGGAGAGAGAGTCAGAGATTAAGGAAAAATACCCCCCATCTATTCCTTGAGTCAGGTATGTAGTTTAAATTTCAGGGAAAATTTTTTTTATTAGGAAGGGAGAATGTGAAATCCGAGAATAAAGTATACATAGAGGTAGGAGATTAAAAAAAAATTAAACAAATAGGAGAAAAAATTTAGGGTTGTTACACCGACACTACGTGTATGCAATTTTCGATTAGCTCCTGAAGGAAATTGTTGGGGTCTAATCTGTATCATAACATAGTCTCCCACATTAAACTCATTATGTCACTTATGTAAATCAGCTCGAAGTTTATATTGTGCATTACTTGCTTGAATTTGTTTAACGATCTCAATATGCAAATCCTGAATTCTATGTGCAAAAGACTAGATTGACTCGGACACTCTAGCATGAATGGACATGGGAAGAAGGTCTAGAGGTTTTCTAGGCTTGTAACCATGTACAACTTCAAAAGGACTCATTCCGATTGACCTATTGACAGAGCTATTATAAGCAAACTGGACCGTGGGAAGAACCAGATCCCAATTCCTATTATGATCACTCACTAGACACCTTAAAAGGTTGCCTAAACTCCTGTTAACCACCTCAGTTTGACCATCTGTTTGGGGGTGGTAAGCAGTGGAAAATTTCAATTTGGTTCCAACCATATGCCAAAGAGTTTTCCAGAAATAACTTGTGAATCTAACATCCCTATCTGAAACTACGGTTTGGAGAAGACCATACAACTTGACAATCTCATCAAAATAGAGTTTTGCAACTCTAGAAGCATCTGTGGTCTTAGTACAAGGAATAAAATGTGCCATCTTAGAGAAGCGGTCGACAACCACGAAAATAGAATCATGTTTCTTTTTCGTACGTGGAAGTCCAAGAACAAAATCCAAACTAACATCGTGCCAAGGGCAAGTAGGAATGGGCAACGGGGTGTAAAGACCAGTATTTTATTTCCTATGCTTTGCCAGTTGGCATGTTCGACATTGACTTACCAATTTTGCGACATCTCTTTTCAAACTAGACCAGAAAAACTGACGTTCCACCTCTTCGATGGTCTTATTCCTTCCAAAATATCCTGAGGACCTCCAACATGAGTCTCCCATATCAAAAAGTCATGCACGGATGTGTTCGGATACACAACTTGGTATCACGAAATAAGTATTCGTCTTGGAGGTGATACCCATTTATAGCACGGTGATTCTCATCCTTCAATGTCATGTATATATCTCCAAATTCTGAGCAAGATTCATACTCCTCTTTGAGTCTCTCAAATCCTGTGACTTCCACACTCATTACAGATAACAATGTTACCTGATGACTCAAAGCATCTGCAACTTTATTCTCTATTCCAGATTTATGTTTCAAAACAAATGAGTATGCTTGCAAATATTCAACCCAATGACCATGCCTGTGATTGAGCTTCTTTTGGGAGTTCAGATAGCGGAGGGCCTCATGGTCGGAGTAAAGAACAAACCCCTGTGGTAACAATTAATGGCGCCAATAGCGCAAGGCCTGAACCACCGCATAAAACTCTTTATCATAAGTTGAGTATTTTTGTTTGGCCTCATTAAGTTTCTCACTGAAATAGGCTACAGGGTGACATTCTTGACTAAGTACTCCATCTATACCTACTTCAGAAGCATCACATTCTACTTTAAACACCTTAGTAAAATCAGGTAGCCGCATAACCGGGGCCTCCATCATCTTCTTCTTAACCTCCTCAAATGCCCTATTAGCTCATTTACTCCACTGAAACTCACCTTGTTTCAAACAATCTGTAATAGGCGACATGATGGTGCTAAATCCCTTGATGAAACGACGATAGAAAGTTGCAAGCCCATGAAAACTACGAACCTCATGAATAGTTTTAGGCTCAGGCCAATCTACTATTGCTTGGATTTTCTGGGGGTCAGCAGAAACTCCTTTCCATGACACTATAAACCCTAAAAAGGCCACTTGATTTGTAAAGAAGGAACACTTTTTGACATTTGCAAACAAACTTGCCTTTCTTAGGGTACTACAAACTTGAATAAGGTGATCGAGGTGCTTTTCCCTGGTTCTGCTATAAATAAGAATATCATCAAAGTGTACCACCAGAAACTTTCCCATAAATGGCCTAAGCACTTGTGTCATTACTCTCATAAAAGTGCTTGGTGCATTGGAAAGGCCAAAAGGCTTGACTAGCCATTCATATAAACCATCCTTAGTCTTAAATGTCGTCTTCCACTCATCTCCAGGACGGATCCTAATCTGATGATACACACTCTTCAAGTCAATCTTAGAGAAAATTTGGGCTCCTGCCATCATATCTAGCATGTCATCTAATCGAGGAATTGGAAAACGATACTTGACTGTAATCCTATTTATAGCTTGACTATCTACACACATTCTCCATGATCCATCTTTCTATGGTGTTAAGAATGCAGGCACTGCACAAGGACTCAAACTCTCTCGAATAAATCCCTTTTGTAACAACTCACATACTTGCCTTTGCAATTCAGCATGTTCACTCGGGTTCATCCTATAGTGAGGCAAGTTTGGTAACGTGGCACCAGGGAAAAATCTATGGCGTGTTGAATATCACGCATGGGGGTAAAGCATTAGGTAGTTCAGAAGGAAAAAAATCTAGAAATTCTTTCAACACTTCCCTGACCTCTTTAGGTGGCTCCTCTAAAAAGTGTTCTACAATCACCTTAGCCACTACAGCAAACACAACAGACTCCTCACAAATCTCCTTATCAAATTCCCTGGGACTTATTATGTTAAGCCCTCCTTCTTTCACTTTATTCTTCTTTTGACTATTATCATTAGACCTTGGAGGTAATCCAATGAGTTGGATTTTTTTACCTTGAAAATAAAATGAGCAAGAATTTGATCGCCCAAAGATTGTAACGTCTAAATCATACAACCAAGGTCTACCCAAAATGACGTGTCCTACATCCATGGGAATGGCATCACACCAAATTTCATCATGATAGTCCAAGATCTTTATGGGAAAAACACATTTCTCTTTGATCGCTATTGATGTATCGTTAACTCAGGACACACTATAGGGTTTAGAGTATGGAACAGACTTTAAGCCTAAGCGGGATACACTACCCGAGGAAATTGCATTAATGCAACTACCGCTGTCTATGATGATCTTACACCCTTTGTCTCCATATTTAATGTAAGTGAAAAAGATAGCAGTACTTCTCCAATCCTCAATCCTTTTAGGTTGTGTTAAAGCGCATCTAACTATGTTTAACCTGGTTGTCTCCCTTTGAAGGGATATAGACCTAACACACCCTAACAAGTTGGACTCATCTTCCTCATCATTTAGATCCTGAAAATCATTGGGATTGGGTTCATATATCTTATCATCACAATTATCTTCTTCACCCATATCTTCTTGCCCCTTGATAAATAGAGGAAACATGACCAAAACCCTGACACTTAAAACACTAAATTCTTGAGGTTATCTTAGGTGCTTCATGAAAAATACCCTTACCCTTGTCGTCTCTAGGTATCTAGGAAGCCAAAGGATTGGGTTTACGAGGTGGGGCACCCAATATGGAGTTATTACTTCCAGGTTGAGATCTAGAAGGGATACTACGAGTGTCCTGACGTCTCGTCCACTGGCTTTTTGTGACCAAGTCATAATTTTGTACCAAGGTATAGGCTTCATCAAGGGTGGAAGCACCTCTAAGTACAACCTCCCTTCTAAGGTCATCATTTAAGCCTTTTCGAAATCTACTCAGGGTCATCACTCCATCCTCCCTAATTGCACACCTCATTCTATACTCATCAAATTATGCCACGTATTCATTGGCAGACTTGCCTCCTTGCCTCAAGTTATTCCACTAGTCCAAAAGATTTCCTCTATACAAACGAGGCAAGTACTTGTCTTCTAACTTAGCCTTCATTTCAACCCAATCAGTAATAGGGGGTTGACCTCTCCTAATCAAAGACTCTTCTACACCTTCCCAATAGAGCTGAGCGGTCCCACTAAGTTTCATCTTTGCAAATCTTACTCTCCTATTCTCAGATAGATTATACCAACCAAAGAATTGATCCATGTCACGGACCTATCTATCAAAGATCCACGGGTCAAGTTGACCCTCAAAAGTTAGGGTTTCAACCTTAATGTGCCTCATGACTCGCTCATCAGGGTCATTGTAATCGTGATGACCTTGATTGCGATTGTATTGACGGTTCCTAGGATGAACTGGTATTTGACGGTAATCATTGGAACGCTCACTATTGTTAGGGTCATCAAAGTCATTGTGACCCTGGTGTTGGTTATGGTGGTGGTTCCTACGAGAAACTGGTCTTTGAGGATTCCTAGGATTGTCATTAGAATGCTCACTCTCACTAGACTGTCTTACTTGCAAAGTTTCTATGGACTCCATCCTCCCAGAAAGATTGTTAATTGATTGGACATGTTGCTCACTTCCATTCGCATGAGATGTAATTGTTCTTGAATATCTCTAAGAACATTGCTAGAGTTCGGGTCCATGGTAGCTATGACTTCTAGATTGTGTACTAGACGACCGCTACGTAAATGCATGCAAAACTAGTTCTAAGACTGAGATCACAAATAATTCTTGCAAGTAAAACGCAAAATAAAATTAAAGCTAATATATGTATATTTATTTTATTTTATTTTTCTTGGAGACTAAGTAATAACAGATTAAACCAGGAAAATTCGCAAGCATGCAATGTAAGTCCTCTAAATGCACACAAGTAATTCAAACACAATGTTTTAGTTTTACCATGAATTTAACAAAGCTCCACAATTAATAAAAAGGATTAAGTACTCAAGGTCAATAAAGAAGCTCAGAATTAAGGTAATTAAACTTGTGAGGTGAATTTTGTAATTTATTTATGGGCAAGCACAAGGGATAATATTAACGCTAAATCTTGATTAACAAGTGTCAAAATATACCAAGAATTATGACATTCAATGGGTAAAAATTCTGACCAGGTGATGTGGCAGTGGCTGATGACGTGGCTGATGACATGGCAATGACATGTCTTATGATCCAACTGCTGCTAGGGATGACGTGGCTCTTGTGCTTGCTGACGTGGCACTGACTTAGCTGTTGCTAGGGATGACGTGGCGATGACATGTCTGCTGACTCAGATGCTTGTCAGCGAAAGTGGATGCTGACATGGATTTGTGTAGGGCTGATGTGTCGATTACGTGGCAGGTTGCTTAAAATTCTGCTTTCTTCTTCCTGACGGCCGCTTCTGTTCTACTTTCTGCCTTCTTCTTCCCTAACGGCGATGGGCGACTTCTGCTTAGGCTGCGAGGGAAAGGGCTGCGGTGTTTGTGGCGTCGCTACTGGACGGGATGCGTTGATTCCTGTGAACGGTGGTAGATGACGATCTGGTGTTGCCTTTGCTGCGGTGAGTTTGTGCTGTTGACGCTGCTGAAGGCAAGGATGTCGTGGATGGTGGTTGTGGTGGATGGGTTGCTGCTGCTGGAGTGAGAACTCGTGGTGGATGGGTTGCTGAGGACGTTGCGGACAAGGACTTGCTGTGGCTGAGATGCCGGGATGGGGGGAGGTGCCGCTGCTGGAGTTGCTGTCGATGAACAGTACCAAAGAACAACAATTTTTTTGTGTAATCTGAACAGTAGATGTTTTTTTTCAAAACAGTACCTTTTTTTCCAATCTGAACAGTTGCTGTTTTTTTCAGAACAATACTCTTTTTTTTAATCTGAACAGTACGAGTTTTTTTTTTTAGATCAAACTAGATCTAGGGTTCTGGATTGTTTAATTGTGAGAACAATTAAAAGCCATGCTCTGATACCAAATCTGATGCGGAACACGAAATAATACGAATTGGAAGCAATAAAAGAAAGAAGCTTAGAGAAAAAAAGAAGCAAAGAAGAGAGAAAAGGGGATTGGAGAATTACAAAGTTTGCAAAGTTTATCAATATTCATCAAAAAGTGTCTTCCCAAATGATAAAAGAACATATAAATAGTAAACTCTAAACATCCGTCATTGGGCTCGGCCCATCAAATCCAAATATTCAACATAACATAAATAAATAAAATAAAATAACAATGATATGGGCCCAATTGGGTTTAATCTCCCAACCAAAGCGTAACAGGCTGGACCATCCTACGTCATCTTCGTTCATATACTAGTGTAATTTGCGGTGCGGGTCTGGTGTCCCCACCACTACTGGTGCAAACACTTCATTATAGTCAATCCCTTGTCTTTGAGAGTATCCTTTTGCCACAAGCCTGACCTTGTGTTTATCCACCTTTCTTTCTTCATTTAATTTGTCTTGAATACCCACTTTACTCCTATTGGTTTTGCTCCAGTTGGTAGAGTAGTTAACTCTCATGTTTTATTCCTTTCAATGACTTTAATCTCTATATCCATTGCTTCCCTCCACTTCTCACTTCTAAATGCATCTTCAAATGGGACTGGATCCTCAGTTGAAGTGAACATTGCGAGATTATGTACTCCCGCATCTTCTTTTTCAGACAGTTCTTCATTAGTTACATAATCTCTTAGCCAAGTTGGTTTTCTTCTACTCCTTTCTTGATTATCATCCTATGATACTTCTTCAGGTAGGCTGCTTGATGGTGCATTGTGTATACTATTGTTGAGCTTATTATTGTTTTTATCTTCTAGACTTCCATTGGTATCAATGTCTTCATCATTGTCTACCCATTTTAACTTATCATGCTTCATCTCCTCTGCACTTCTGTCCCAATCCCACTTCTCATTCTCCACACATACCACATTTCTGCTGGTTATTATTTTCTTCCCCACTGGATCATACAGTCTATAGCCTTTTGACTCTTCACTCACCCCCAACAACACACATTTGAAACTTTTATCATCCAACTTCCTTCTATGATTGTCAGGGATATGAACATGAGTCACACCTAAATACACGAAAGTGATCAACATTAGGCTTTCTGTCACTCCAAGCTTTGTGAAGGATCTGGTCTGACTGACATTTTTCTGCAGGATATGTGATGGAAAACTAGCAACATATGCCGTTAATATTCATCTATGTTTTGGAAATGTTTCTCATGCTAGTGCATATACATATTCTCCTTTACATTCGCTTTAGTTACCTTTTCTTATATGTATGAGTTGAATTTCATTATTGAGCAGGCTCTGCTGCTGGTTGGGGTCGGCAAGATGATGCAGGTGTAGTTAAGGTATATCGATTACTTTTGAAATGTAAAACATTTTGAAGTTATTATATATGAATGAAGTCAGATGGTCACAGGTTTAACTTGTTCATCCTTTGTTTGCAGGCTTGTCCCTGCAGGGGACACAGAGTTCGCCAGAGATGCTTCTTTTGGCTACAAATCTTCAAACCTCCGTGAGGTCTATCTTGTTCATCCTTGTCTTGTACTTGAAAGGATATTATATATGGTAGTGACTTTGTGACTGTCTGGATTTTCAGTGGGTTGAGGAGAAAACTAGAGGGCGTATTCCTGCTAGCAGTGTTTCATCTGTATCTATCGATCTTTTGAGGAAAGGTGGGCCAGATGCTGTTTGTGATACTCTTTGCAACTTGCAGAAGGTATGGATAATCAGCACTAGGTGAATATATGAGTGATGTATCCATGCATTAATGGGATGGGAAATAGTTTTTTGATGATTAAAACAATTCTTCTCTCTTCCCATTTAAGTATTGTTTATTGATGGTTTACTTCTTATGAGCTGAAATAGGGTTCAACTTGCATAGTCAACGCAGCAAGTGAACGAGACATGGCTGTATTTTCAGCTGGAATGATTCAGGCAAATTTCTTGCTATTATATATTTTAAATATTCTTTGTCGTGCCTAGCTAAAAACTTATGAAGCTTTTACATGTTTTTGTGTATTGAGCAGGCAGAATTAAGGGGAAAATCCTTTTTATGCCGCACTGCTGCTAGTTTTGTTTCTACCCGAATTGGAATTATTCCAAAAGCTCCTATACTACCAAAGGATCTTGGAATAAACAAAGAAAGAAAGGGCGGACTTATAGTTGTGGGATCGTATGTTCCCAAAACAACAAAACAGGTTGAAAAATGTGGGACTTTTGTTTTCTTTTTATTTTATGCCTACGGGGCTATTATTTTGTACATTGTTAACATTCATTGTTTTCATTAACTCACAGGTTGAAGAACTTAAATTACAATGTGGCCATTTTTTAAAGAAACTAGAGGTAATACAGACGTGTTTTTGTATTTTCTCAATCTTGGTGTTAGTTTTGATTCTCTTCTTTAAGGAATATGAGATATTATCTATCAGTAACTGGACATCCATAAGTTGTCATTTGTTCATGTACATGCACTCAAATATAACGTCCAATGCAAAGGACTATTAATTATGTTTTTTTTTTGGTTATGAATAGGTTTCTGTTGATAAACTTGCCATGAAGTCATTAGAAGAGAGGGAGGAGGAAATCAATAGAGTGGCTGAGATGGCAAATTTGTTCCTTGGGGCTTGTAAAGACACTTTAATCATGACCAGTCGAGAACTCATTACTGGAAAAAGTCTGTAATCTTCTTTTCTTTTCTCTCCTGTTGTTTGTGCATATTCTCATGGTGGTCCATAGGACCTAAATATTCCAGCCTGTGGCACCCTTTTCACACTGGGAATGTATCACCTGAACAGTGCAATTTTTATGAGCAAAATCTAGTAAGATCATGCATTCTCAATACAAATAGAGCTCATTTTTTTAAAGATAAAGATAAAAATATACAAATTCAATGTCTAACGATGACCCAAATAGATGTTCTTAAATGTACCATGAACTGAATTATCATGCCTACTAAGCCTACCCCCCTACATACCCTGATCCCGAATCTTGTACAACATACAACAACCTGAACGTTCCATGTTCATGGTTAATATTAGATCAACTGCTGATTTTTGAAAATAGGTGCTAAGATAGTAACAGATGTGGAAAGGAAAGAAAATTCCTCAACTCCATCACAGTTTTCTGCTATACAAATTAAGAAGGCCTTTTCTTATTATCTTCTTTCTTAAATTGCCAGCTGCTTGTGAGAGCTTGGAAATCAACTTTAAGGTGAGCTCTGCATTGGTGGAAATTGTGAGGCGGATATCAACAAGACCACGATACATTCTTGCAAAGGTATTTCAATTTCTATAAACAAAAAAAATTCTATTTCCTTGTAATGTTTTAAGCTTAATCAAACCTCTGCTTGCTTGTTGAATTTTACTCTCCTTTTTTTGCCATTTTCAATACACGGTAAAGAGTTTGTTTGGTAGTCTTGATTTATTTCAAACCACCATAGCGTACCCTGTGATACTGCATGTTTCAATATATTCGAGAATATAATGCATATTTCTTAATCAGCTACTTAAACTTTTTGATAAATAGATAAGAACGTCCTTAGTGGATGTCATTCAGGGCCTTGGAGCATCAAGTTTTCCTTCTCTCTTGTGGTAATAGGCTGTTTAACTGAAAGGTTCCAAGCCTTTCCTGCCCTAGTTTTAACCATACAGATTTGGGATCATTAAGTACAACCTAGAATCTTACCATAAAATCTTATTTATATTTCATTCCAAAAGTTGAATTTTGATTGGAGAGTTCTGCCTGAGACTACTTTTATCTACCTAAGGTGAAGTTTTCCTTTCAGCTTCTTTGAATTCCATAACAAAATGGTTTGTGCTCTAAACCCTTCCCAGTGGCAAGCTCAGGAATAAAGAGTCAATAGTTTTGTGACTTTAGAGGCGAGCTTTATGCATCGCTCATCCACCTGACATGTACAAGTATTGCTCAAACTATCACAGGCTGGATGCACTAGGAAATGTCAGTTTTTGCTTGCCTTCTTTGTAGCTCATAGAGTGGTGGTAATTAGATTTAATTTTAGATAGCTGATATTTTCAGCATTACCTCTCTATCATTTAACTTGAAATTGCGATAGACATGTATATTTTGTCTAATAATAATAAGTGATCTCTCTCTTTCTCTCCGAATGCTCTCTGTAATAATAGTAAGTCTTTTTTTTGTCTTTCACTTGCCTACCCTTCAGCATTGTTTTCATAATCCATACAGTGACTGATCTCAGAACTATTTACTATTACAGTGCAACAATTTCCACTGGCCAATATCCTTTTCCCTTAGCTGAGATATGATTGTGGATGCAAGTGGGATTCTAATATGTCTTGCTAAGAGACTTTTTACCATCTTACCCGCTAATTTAGCTGATTCTAATGTCTTGCTCAAGGGTGGAATCACATCATCCGACCTAGCTACAAAAGCTCTAGAAGCAAAAAGTGCCAAAGTAGTTGGAGCTGGCATTCCATTGTGGCAGCTCGGTCCAGAAAGTAGGCATCCAGGAGTTCCGTACATTGTTTTCCCAGGTTAGAAGATTGTAATTTTATTTAGTTACTTTCTTTCCATAAAATAAAAATTGAACTTGAACTTGTAATTTTTTTCTTTTTCGCAGGTAATGTTGGTGACAGTAAAGCACTGGCTGATGTTGTGAAATCCTGGGCTCTTCCTTCTCGACTTTCATCAACAAAAGAACTTCTTCTTGTAAGTACGAGTAATTTAGGAGACAAGATATGGAATTAAGCATGTCCTTTGGGACATGGATGTGAGCTTCAGCCTTTTTCAAAATTATGGCTCCTTACTAAATTGCCAAAAGTTGTGTTCTTTCAACAGATTCATCCTAGTGCACTGAAGCAGGGAGGAATTCCATTGGTTGCTTGTTGTGTCTCTGCTGCTGAACAGGCCAATGTAAGTTTGTTTTTCATATCTTCAAATATATATTTTAGGGAAGTTGAAAGGGTAAGAGAGGAAGAAAAGCTTTAATGAGGTTTTGCACCTTCATTTTACTTTCTGACAATTTTCCAGATGAACCAAAATATGTGCCGATTTTCAAACTATAATAAGCAATTTAAAGTTGAAAGATCACTAAAAATTTAACCCCTTTGGAGCCATTATTTTTCATTGAGGATCAAAATCATTTAAATGATTGCTTAGTGCTCTAGATAAAGAAGATAAATGCCTAAATAGATGAAAAATACTTGTTTGGTGTCTTTTTTATAAAATATAATAAATTGTAATTTACATGCATGTTTTGCAGGTTCCGATCACTGTTCATTTTGATCATGGAACTTCAAAGCAAGAGCTAGTTGAAGCTCTTGATTTGGTGAGTGCTGCTTGTTATCCATGAAAAAAAGTACATGGTTCAAGGTTCTTACAACAAATTTCTCAAATAGGTCATAACAAGAATGTATAGGTAAAGCTCGTCAGAAAATCAGAATGCAATGAGCATGAGGCTCCGTACTGTGGGATGATCAGTCCACACAGGTTGGTGACTCCCCCGACCAACTAGGGTTTCAGATACGATGTGCACAAAGGCTAACACTACCCTGTTAGCATGGGTATTCTGACTGGCATACCATAGGTATATCTAATATCAAACAAACATGTTCATATCTCAAGGCTCAACTCATGGTATCAATCAAATGAGGAGCTAACAATTCACAAACAGATATAGGCTCATATCAAGAACGGATATTCAACAAATGATTATGCTTTATCGTATCAAGAATATAATCAAGGTATATATTATCCAAAAAGCATAATCCAATTCATACTAACAAATTCAAATATTTATACTATTTCTCATGCATATTAAATGTTATCCACTCACTTGACTTAAGAGCAAACAAGGTTCAGAAGCAGAGTGTTGACGAAATCCTACTGATGCCCCGTGGGTTGAATATCGGGATTATCTGAATATATATAAAAGAAGATACACTCAAAAATGACTCAAAAGAAGTAAAATAAGTTTAATAACATATCTAAGTGTTCAACTCATAATCCTATGTGTTTTTGAATCAAACTATCTATTTTTTTCGCAAAAACCTAAAACAAAGGTTTCTTCCGAAATCTAATTCCAAAATACACAATTCGTAAAATTGATATTAATCCATCAAATGAGCTTCAATTATCCATCATACCAATCTGAAATACTAATATTTCTCTTAGGGACCATTCTGAAATTTTCTTATATTTCTAGGGTCAAATTGTAATTTTATCAAATTGAAGGACTAAATTGAACACTTCATAAATTCATAGCTATCCTAAAATCTTGTCCATAATTCATCCTCAATTCTGTCCAGAATCTCCAATTTCACTCCAGGGACCAAACTGTAATTTTTCCAAAGTTCGGGGACTAAACTGTAATTTTCACCAAAAGGACCAAAATGAATTTTCGTCATCTTCAACCTCAACCCAGAATTTCCAGCATGGGATTTTCGAAATTTATCAACATTATTCACCATTTTTCTCAATATTTTCTTAAACCAAACATCTCAAAACTTCAAAATCATCTACAATCAAACTAATTAAACTATTACCCAACACATTCAACCCTTAACATCTCTCTTAATTCATCAATCAAACCCAAATAAAATTCTCAAACCCTAACAATCCATACAAGCAAAAATCATAGTTAATAATCACATTTATACATAATAAAACACACACATTACCTTAACAACTTATTTCTCCTTCTTCCTTTCTCTTCCTCTTCTCTTTCCCTCTTTTCTCTTCTTCTTCTTCTTTCTTTCTCTCTTCCGATTCTCTCTCAAATTTCAGACCAATTCCTTTCTTTTTTTGTTTTTCCTTTTTCTTTTCTTTTCTTTTCTATTTATATTTATAAGCTTATGCAATTACTACCCTACCCTTAACCTAATTCTAAGCCACTAAGGGCATTCATGTATTTTCCTTATTAAAAAATTCAAAACACTACAACCTCAGGTTTCAACACTCCCCCTTGATTCCTGAGCTGCACATTCCCACCATTCTCCTTAGCTCTTCAAATCTCTCTTTTGCTAAAGTCTTTGTGAACAAGTCAGCCAATTGTTCATTTGAACAAACATACTTCATTTCCAATTCTCCTTCTTGCTGAAACTGCCTTATTGCATGAAACTTTATCTTCATGTGCTTTGTTCTATCATGGAACACAGAGTTCTTTGAAATTGCAATTGTAGCTATGTTGTCACACAAGAGTTCAGTTGGTTCCCTTTGTTCACAGTTTAAGTCCTTCAACACTTTCCTTAACCAAACTAATTGGTTTGCAGCCACAAATGCAGAGATATATTCAGCTTCGGCTGTTGAGTGGGCAACCACTGATTGTTTCTTCGAATTCCAGCAGAAAATACATTCTCCCATTGAGAAACAATACCCCGAAGTACTCATCATCCCTTCATCACTCCCAGCCCAATCACTGTCACAAAATCCAGTTATTTTGACAGTGTTCATACTCTTGAAGAACAAGCCAAAATCCAGTGTTCCTTTTAAGTATCTCAGCACCCTTTTTGCTGCAATGTGATGTGTTTGACTAGGATTTTGCATGAATCTTGAGAGGTAGTTTACTGCAAATACAATGTCAAGTCTAGTGGAAGTTAAATACAACAAGCTTCCAATTAAACTTCTATACATTCTACCATCTGCACAGGGGGCACCATCATCTTTGGTGAGTTTCATCCCAAGCACCATTGGTGTGCTAACAGGTTTGCAATTTTCCATTGCAAACTTGTTTAGTAGTTTTGTTGTGAATTGTTTTTGACATACAAAACACCCTTCACTTGATTGATTCATTTCCATTCCAAGGAAGTAAGATAGCAATCCAAGTTCATTCATTTCAAACTTGTTCTTCATGTTTAGCTTGAATTCATCAACAAACTTTTCATCATCACCCGTGATCAATAAGTCATCCACATATACTGAAACTATTAATATGTGATCATCAACTTTCTTTACATAGAGAGTGGCTTCATTCAAGCTTTTCTCAAATCCCAAGCTTGCTAAGTACTCATCTAATTTGCTATACCAAGCTCTAGGAGCTTGTTTCAAGCCATATAATGCTTTCTTTAGCAAGTACACTTTGTCTAGATTGGGTTCACTTTCAAATCCTTCGGGTTGTTCTACATATATTTCTTCACTTAATGTTCCATTCAAGAATGCAGATTTGACATCCATTTGCCAAACCAGCCATCCTTTTTGTGCAGCCAACATTAACAGCAGCTTGATGGTATCCATCCTTGAGACTGGTGCAAAGGTATCATGGTAGTCAATCCCTTGTTCTTGAGCATACCCTTTGACCACTAATCTAGCATTGTTTTTGTTGATACTCCCATCAGCATTTAGTTTTGTTTTGTAAATCCATTTGACCCCTATCACTTTTCTATGTCTCGGTCTGTCCACTAAATGCCAGGTATCATTCTTTTCAATCATGTTTAGTTCTTCTTTCATGGCTGCCACCCAAGTTTGTGATTCCATTGCTTCTTCCACATTTGTTGGTTCACTTGCAACTAAGTTGCATCTATCATATATATCACTTAGAGGTCTTGTTCCTCTCACAGGTATGTCATCTACTTCTTCTAACAATTCTTCTTCAACAGGTAAGTCATCTAATACCTCTTCATTTTCAGTTTGTATTTCAACCCTGTTTTCTTCAATTTTTCTTTCTTCCCAATTCCAAACTTGATTTTCAGCCACCTTGACATCTCTTGCAATCACAGCTTGGTTGGTTTTTAAATCATAAACCTTATAGCCCTTTGACTTAGAACTATATCCAATCAAAATTCCAACCTCTGATTTCTGGTCTAATTTCCTTCTCTTTGCTTCAGGTTGCAGCACATAACATGGACTCCCAAATATTTTCAAATGATCTAAGTTGGGTTTGTAACCATACCATCCTTCAAATGGTGTTTTATCTCCTAATGATCTTGAGATCATTCTATTTAGAAGATATGAGGCTGTGTTTACAGCCTCAGCCCAGAACTTCAAGGGTAAACTTTTTTCATAAATGAGGCATCTTGCCATCTCCATTAAGGTTCGATTTTTCCTCTCACTCACCCCATTTTGTTGTGGGGTGTATGGGACTGTCAACTGGTGTTTAATACCTTCCTAAGCTAGGTATTCTTCCATTCTATGGGAGGTAAACTCCCCCCCATTATCTGATCTCAACACTTTCAAGCTGCAGCTGGACTCCTTCTCAGCTGCAGCCTTGAACTTCAAAAAATATTCAAAAACTTCCCCTTTGGTTTTAAGGAAATATACCCAACAAAACCTAGTGAAATCATCTATAAACAACAAGAAGTACCTTGCACCATTCAATGATTCATTGTGCATAGGTCCACACAAATCAGTGTGCACAAGTTGTAATTTGACAGTTGATCTTAGTGTGCTTAAACTGAATTTACTTCTTGATTGTTTTCCTAGTTGGCATGCTTCACACAGTTCATCTTGTTCATGTATCATAGGTAGACCTTCAACCACATGTAATTCAGCCATTTTCTTCAAAGAGGCATAATTAAAATGTCCTAGCCTTTTATGCCATAGCACTGAATTTTCAGTTGCATTTATACTCATGCTTATAAGTTTCAGTTCTTCTTCAATACTAAAGCATCTATTGAACATCTTGGCAGTGAATAAATGTGCCCCATGATTATCCTTAATTGTGCATACACCATCTATAAAGAACAATGAGAAACCATCCTCTAGCATTTGTCCTACACTTATTAGATTTTGAGCAATTTCAGGTACATACAAAACATGTTCAAAATTTCGTGTACATGCTAGAGTTTCTATGTCAACTTCTCCCTTTCCCTCTACACTTACATACTGTCCATTAGCAACCTTTACTTTTGATTTATATTTTAAATCCAAGTGTTTAAACATGCTCAATTCACCAGTCATATGGTTTGAACAACCACTATCTATCAACCAGTTTTGCTTACTAACCTCTGTTTTATTGCAGCTGAGGCTCCCAATGGCTGTGAGTAATTGCTCATCCTTGGCTTCCACTTTCTCAGCAGTATGAATTTGTCCATTTGAGGTGTTGTTTTTGCAAAACTTTTGTATGTGCCCGAATTGCTTGCATTTTCGACATTGAGCATTCTTGAGCCAACAAAATGACTCAAGATTATTAGTCTTTTGACAGTATTTGCATATGGGGAATAGTTCTCTTCTCTCCTTCCCTTTTGCATTGAAATTGTTGGCATTTGATTGATTATTCTGCCATTTCTTGTTCTGCCATTGTTTCCTAGAATTGTTCTTATTTTCTGGGTTTTTGAAGAACACTTGAGTTCTTGTTCTTCCCTTGAACCCTGCTGCAAAGACTTCTTGAATTTCTTCCCTTAGCAGTGTCATCTGATTTTCTATCTTGGAGACGTTTGATGAGAATTCCTTGACTTTCATCCTCAAGTCTTCAAATTTATCCCAAGCGTCCATGTCTGTCAGCTAGGCTTTCTTTTCTAGTCTTGTAATTCACTTCTAAGACTTCACAATACAGAGAACAGGATATCAATTGATCGTCTTTGTCAATTGTTTATCCCTTTTTAAAGAACAAATCAAGACTTTCCTTGATTTCAAAAAAATCTGCAAATTCTGGTCAACACTTGCTTTTTGCATCAAATTCTGGTCAACACTTGCTTCTTGCACTCTTTTCCTTCCAAAGATTCCACAGAACAAAGAACACGGATAATAATTGAGTAATCTTTCCAATTATTAGTCCTTTAAAGAACAATTCAAGACTTTTCTTGATTGACGAATTCTGGAATTTCTGGAGACAGTGCAACCTTTTTCTTTCAAGGTTTTAATCAATCCTTGAATTCTTTTTCACTCAAATGTTTCTTTCAATCCCTTCTCAAAGACCTAATTCCGCTCTGATACCATGTTGAAATTCTGAAGATTTCTGGGAATATTTGAAGAACAGCTACTGTAGCAATCAAATTCTGAGAATGAACAATTCTCCAGAATTTGATGAACACATCTCCAGAAAATAAAGAACTGTAAAATTCAGTAATTTGATGTAAAAGAAACGTGAACATGGGCAGAATATTTCATCATAGGTTACTGCCATCCCATCAATTTTATTTATATAAGAATCAAAAATTACAACGGCTATAAAAATTCAAAATTCTGTTACAATTTCCTATTTAACAATTGTTGACCATAAACTGAAATTAACTAAAACATTGACTTAGAACACTTAAACATACTTATTACAATGAGACTTCAATCATAACAACTGATTCTTCTATCTTCGATTCTTCAATCTTCAATTATCCTGCGTCAGCTCCTTGAAGACAGCCAAGCGGTCGACCGGTTCAGTTTTGACTTCCAAGCGGTCGACCGGTTAACTTGGGCAGTTCTGGAATCACCTCAGGTTTCAACAATCCCCTCCCTCCCCACGCAAGGACTAGTCCCCCATTCATTGTTCCAGCTAAATAAAATAATATTAAAGCTGCAATAATTTATTGTCCTTCTCTATTTATTATCGGCACCCTTTCTGTTCCTGTCCAAGTTAGCTACGGCTAACCTTTTAATCTATTATATTTTTCACTCCCATGGTAATGGTTCCATCCATTTTGGAGTCCTTACAGAACAGATTAAAAAAACCCTTCCATGGTTTTTGTTTTATTGATCTTGATCTGTTAAATCCAGCGTCTTATCTCCAATGTTAATTGAGCAGATAACCCTGCTGATCTGCACTCCAATACCTGCAGAATTCTTTGGCATAGTGAGGATGGTTGAGGACCTAGTGCTACAAATGTTTTTTTGGTAAGTAAACTAAAAAAAAAACAAATGGCCACAACAAGGCTATTTAACTGAAAGCCGAATCCTTGCTAGTCCAACTAGCTATAATATTTCTAGAGAAACCAGCTAAACATCACCTCTAGAAGCTTCACTATTTAGTGATTTGTTTGGGAGTGTAATTGGAGTTATTTTTTAAAGTGTTTCATTTAGAAATGTGTTAAAATGATATTTTATTTTAAAAAAAATAAATAATTTTGACATCAGCACATGAAAATGATCTAAAAACACTAAAAAAATTAATTTAATGTACAAAAAATAAAAAAAATCTTTTTTTTTCAAAAATATTTTTGAAACGCAATGCCAAACAGGATCTTAGCTTCCAAGCTCTTGAGATCCTTGTGTGTTGTGGCAACATTTCTCACCAAATCTAGCTTGTTATGATTTTTTTTTTGTTAGTTTAAGATATTATGTAGACAATTGCGTGTTGTTACATGTAATGTTATTATATTTATGTAAATATATATTTATTGTTAATACAAATTTAATTATTTAGCTTCCAAGTTGTTAGAGCATCTCCAATGGTAAAAACTATTTTAGAGAGCTAAATCTCTAAAATGACTTTTTAAATAATATAAATATAGCTTTTTTGTTTATGTTTACTCCAATGGTAAAAACCATTTAGAAGACTCATTTTATATATATCATTTTAAATATAATGCTTTATTTTGTATATGATTTAATTATGAATTAATTATATAATTAATAGGAGTAAGTTATATAATTAAATAATTGCTTTTAAAAAACCTAACAATATAATTATTAATTTTTTTAATTATATTTAAATAAAAAAATTGAATTTAAAATAAAAAAATCCGCAACTTTTTAAATTTGAAATTGTAAAATATTGAAAAAATCTGCCAAAATTTCATTTTTTTTAAAAGCTGTAAAAATTAAATTTTAAATAAAAACACCACAACATTATCATAATTAACATGGAGCAAAAAAAAATACAACTTCTTTCTAGTGAACAAAAATACAACATTAGTTTTCACCCACGGAGCAAAAAAAACTAACAAGTCGATGTTTTACCTCATGTAGAAATATTATTTCCAGTGAACAATATTATGATTATTCTATTTGAGTTGCTACAAATAGAAGCTCATTTAAGGAAAAGTTATTTTGGCTATCAAATAAGTTTTTCTGTTGGAGAGAAGAAAAGTGTGACAAACAGCTAAAAATATACTTTTTATTTTTGCCTCTTTTGATGGCACACTCGTTGGAGTTGCCCTTAAGACCCTTGTGTTATGAATAATTCTTTTGTTAGTTTAAAATGTTATGTAGGCAGTTAAGTGGTTATACATAACATTATTATATTCATGTAAATATATATGTATTATCAATAAATATTTAATTTATTTTTAATATTCATAAAACATTAGATTAATAAATTTAATATCTGATTTATGAATCTAGAGTAAAGATAACGTTCTTGGGATAAAAATGCTTTGCAAAAGAAATTATAAAGTTGTTTTAATTATGTAGTTTCTATTGCATAAAAACAATGTTCATATAACTAATCTGTAGGTGTTTGCTATAAGACATGTGCATTGAATTGACCCACATGAGAGTTTTACATGAAGAAATCACCTATATTTATGGAAAAACTCATGTAATGAATGATTGTGTAAGTGATCCTTAAACTTGAGATTACCAAGTTATCTAATGTAGAGAATATTATACTTTGATCATGTCATATGTTATCTTAATCAAGGTAATGAAGGAGTAGACATTGAGTATAATATGAATTAGGTCTTTTGATTTGGTATTTTGCAATCTTCAATTTAGTCCTTACTCTTTCAATTTTGTTTAATTGTGCCTATAATTACTCCTAGACTCTTAATTGCATGCAATTTCACCTATGCCGGATTCAATTTCCAACCCTAGATTTGAGCGCCCTTTTCACTTCATTCCTTAGTTTCTGATTTATTTGATTAGACCCCTGATTGGTGGTAAAATCTTACTTTTCTTCACTTTGGCCCTTTGTTTGATTGATTTTAGTTTTACTTAAATCTTTAATTGCTCATCAAACTTTGACTTTTTATGCAATTAAACCCTTGATTTCACCAATTTAGACTTATCAAGTCTAATTTCAGTCCCAAACCTTGATTTCTTTCAATTAAGGGAGTTTTCCAAAAACCAACTTCTTTTGCAATTAGATCTTCAATTGAGCATTCTAAAATTACAATTGAGACCTTAAAATCACAATTTGTATACGCAACTAAAATCATCATTTTTTAAAATAGGTAACATGTATTTTGCGTTCTCTTGCATGTACACACATTTAACTCTACTGACTTTGCATCCTCAAGTTATGGGATTAAATTGACATCTTGTAAATCAGAGAAAAACAAAACTAAATGTAAAATCTATGAACAGATTCACATAATTCTTACTCTGAAAATTTCCTCCCTAAAAAAAGAGATTTATTTAATGTGCTATGTTTATATCTTCTTCTCCTTATTGGTGCCTTCTTTTTCGAGCTTTTTTTACCCTAAATTGATCGAAAATTGACTTGTCCCTTCCTTTCTCAGACTCCAACTTGTGAATGCTTTCCATAAGCACACGTTTGTTCTTGAAAACATTTCCTTTCAGCTTCATGTACATCTCACTGTACATGTGCTTATCAATCTTTTCAAATTCTCTGTATTTTCGAAGCAAACGTCTCAGCACTCTCATTTTCCTCATCCACAGCAACTTCGATGGTAGCCTGGCTTCTCTCGTCCCCTTCCTCTTTCCATAACCCGAGTACCTCCCTCTTGTCTTGGATTCTTTTACTTTCCTAGCCCTTGATCTTGAGTGGGTTATCATTCGTTTTTGGATAATAAAACCATCCTTTATGAGCTTCCTTATGTTCATCCCTGCAACACGCTATGCCTTATTGATTACCTCATGCTTCCAAGAAAGAAAGAATTATACTAATTTTACCCATCCATCCATCCTAATCGTAAATCCCAGGATACCCATGAAACAATCTTGATAAAATTAGCATTAATACAGGAAAACTAAAGAAAATCGAAGGTAATAGAATACAAGACTTACTAGAATTGGCCATGGAGATGTCAGTGCTCTCGTTAGGATCAAGCCACAATTTCCCCTTGCCACAATCGAGTAAACTAGCAGCTAGCCGCTTCTGCAGCCTAAGGGACACCATTGTTATGGATTAGAGGAATTCACAACAAAAACAAATATTAACTTATCCTATGAAGAGACGATGGTTCGGTTTCTCATGTATTTAAGGAAGGAGACAGACATGTGGGCTATCTGTCACGCGTTACTTGGGGAGCAAGTATCTGTGTTGCGTTGAATTAACTTATTAAATATTATATATAAGCTACACATGCATTTCTTTTCTTTTCTTTTCTTGAGGACAAAGTAATTAACGATGAATGAAGGTTCGTAAATTACTATTCCTCCAAAATATTTTCTAGATTCTTAATGGGGATATAATGCATGATGATGCATATATACTTACTTGAGAGATATAGATCCCCTTTCTTCCTTCTACTTTCTTTTTCTGGGGTTTGGATCTCTAACTTTAATGACTACTCGCTTTTGGTTACTGAAGCCGCAACTTATGATTTTGACCAGTAGAGATGATATATTTTCCATATCAATATGCCCTCCTGAGTTTGATCCAGATTCTTTGAAAAGGAATGATTGAGCCAACTTCAATTGCATTTGTAAATTGACCCCTAGCTTGGTCATGCCCCACAAGTGTTTTAAACTTTAAGTGTTTTAAACTTTAAATGTTTGTAGGGAAAAGTTGGTTATTGCAAAGAATTTGTGTTTTTATGTGGGATTTTTGGAATTTGAAAGTCATTCCAAGTACAAAAATCATTTTGATTGCCCCAGTCGGGTCATGCCACACCAGTGTTTTAGGCTTAAAGTGTTTACAGGAAAGAGATGGTTATTTGCAAAAATTATTTTCATGTAAGATTTTTGTAATTTCAAAGTCATTCCAAGCACAAAAACCGTTTTGTCCCCCATTCATTGTTCCAGCTAAATAAAATAATATTAAAGCTGCAATAATTTATTGTCCTTCTCTATATATTATTAGCACCCTTTCTTTTCCTAACAAAGTTAAGCTACAGCTAACCTTTTAATCTATTATATTTTTCACTCCCATGGTAACTAATCATTTTGATTAAAAAAAACCCTCCACTGAAACGACACTATTCCATGGTTTTTGTTTTACTGATCGTGATTAAGGTTGTCAATTCTGTTTCGGTTGGTGCTTTGTTTTTTCAATTAAAATAGAATGTTTAGGTTTTGGATTGTTTCGGTGCGTCATTTTAGGGTTATTCTGTTTATGTATATATATACATACTAGCCAATGCCCCCACGCCTCGTCGTGGGCGGCACCATATTTTTTTCAACGCAAAACAATTAAATATGTGAGATTTTTTATATATATAATATAAATTTAGGTGAAATAATAAATCTGTGTATAATTCTTGTTAAGATAAAAAAGGAAAACATTTTTACAATAAATAAATAATAATAACTAAATTATCATAATTATGGTGCAAAGAATAAAATCATAAAATCATATGTATGAAGAATAGATAAAAATAACAGAAAACATAAAAAAGGACAAAGGCAAAAAGGGAGCAATATTAATTTGAAAATGATCACCAACATAAATTAAAATTTCAGGACTGAACCAAATAAAAATAAATCCCTAATAAAAAATAAAACAACAAAAATTAAAAACAAAAACTAAAAGCATAGATGCATAAATACGGATAAAAAATAAATGTTGTCCAAAAATGACAGAAAAAACCAAAAAAATTAATAGCAAATAAAATTTCAAACAATAAGAACTGAAATGAAAAATAAAATATATAATTATTTCCAATCGAACAACAAAATTGAAACAAATTAAAAAAATTAGGATTGAAACAAATAAATATATTTAAAAAAAAATTGCAGTGTAATTTTGTTAAGAAAATTAAAAGAATAAGGATTGAAATATGACTAATTTCAATTGGAGGATACAATCAAAACAAATTAAAACAAACTATATAATTAATTTCAATTGAAGGACAAAATTGAAATAAATAAAACCTCAGGACTGAAATAAATAAAGATATTTAAAAATATTATAGTATTTTTAGAAAATTAAAAGAATAAGGACCGAAATGAAAGATAATATATATGATAAATTTCAATTGGAGGACCCAAACTAAAAATCAAAAGGATAAGGACTAAATTGAAACCCCACATATATAATCAGTTTCAATTGAAGGGCACAATTGCAACAAATCAAAAACTATATTTAAAAAACAATAATCAAAGAGAAATCAAAAGACCAAGGACCAAAACAAACATTTCACAAACACCAAGGACCGACACGTATTTCCGCGCGATAGGAGAGAGAAAAAGGAGCAAAGACAACACCGGCCAGCACAACTTCACCAGCCACCATAACCGGAAATGCGCCGCACCGGAAGAAAGAGAAAATGTTGGTGCACCATTTGAAACGGCAGACGACAGTTTCTTAACACCGGAAACGTTCGAACGCGCCAATTGAATGGTGCGTGCGGCGGAAAAACTACAGCCGTGTACGTATGATGCACCTGCAGTATTTCCGAAAAGAAATAATAAAATAATAGCCAATTACCAACACACTCCTGGACCCACCCGATAACCACGAAAACCACCGTGGAAAATGCATAAATACCGCCAGGTCCGACTCCCGTTTTTTGTCGTTTAGGGGGGCTAAATTCGTCGTTTCACTGTGCAACAAATTCAAAAATACCATCCATGCCCCCTGGAAATTGCTATAGTACCCCCTGTCCGATTTTCCTTATTTTGTCTTTTAGTTGGCTATTTTCATTGTTTCACAGTGCAACAAATCCGGAAATGCCCCCCATGTCCCGTGGAAAATCCTAAAATGCCCCCAGTCATGGGGGTTAAAATTTTTTGGTCCTGTGGGTAAAATAGTAATTACACTATAGCAATGAATAATAAAATGTGTCTGTGTGCATAGTAAAAGAGCCACAACATTTATTGTTTAGTTAATAGTTATATATATTAATTCAGAAAAATTTAGTTCAAATCTAAAAATAAAATTATTTAGAATTGTGCAATTTTATATAAAAAAAGACACTATAATGATTTTTCTGAGCAGAATTATGAACATGTATAATATTTTGAGAATGTCATCACCAATCTCGCTAGGTCATTACATTCTCTGATTACTTTGAAATGTTAAAATAATATATATAAATATGTCAAGAGACTCCTCGTAAAATTTCATCTCAATCTAACGGCCGAATTAAAAGATATAATTGATATTTTAAAATTATTCATTATTTAAAAAACACTATTTGGCTGAAACGACACAGATGAAATGATACCGACATATTTTGGCCGGTATTTGACCGAAAAATATGGAATGAACCAAAATTTTAACCGAGGTAAAAAAAAATTATTTTATCTTATTTTTCTAACTAATACAAAATATTTAGATCATTTCAGCTGAATAAAACAAAATTTACAGCATTGCGTTCTAATCTTCAATGTTAATTGAGGAGGTAACCCTGCTAATCTACACTCTAATACGTGTAGAATTCTTTGGCATAGGGAGGATGGCTGAGGACCAAGTGCTACATTTTTTTTTTTGAAAAGTAAACAGACCACTTAAAAACAAATAGCCACAACAAGGCTATTTAACTGAAAGCCGTTAAATTTTACTACAATCTGTTAAATTATTTTTTGTGTTAGTTTAAGGTGTTATACAGACAATTGTTGTTGTTACCTGTAATATTATTATATTTATGTAAATATATATATTTTTTATTATTAATAAAGATTTAATTATTTAGCTTCCAAGCTCTTAAGACCCTTGTGTTATGAATAATTCTTTTGTTAAAATGTTATGTAGCCAATTAAGTGGTTATATGTAACATTCTTATATTTGTGTAAATATATATTTGTTATTAATAAATATTTATATAACATTATATTAATAAATTTAATATTTGATATATGAATCTAGATTAAAGATAAAGTTATTAGAATAAAAATGCTTTGCAGAAGAAATTATAAAGTTATTTTAATTATGTGGTTTCTATTATATCAAAGCATTGTTCATATAACTAATATGTAGGTGTTTGCCATAAGACATGTGCATTGAATTGATCCACATGAGAGTTTTACATGAAGAGATCACCTATATTAATGGGAAAACTCATGTAATGAATGATTGTGTAAGTGATCCTTAAACTTGAGATCACTAAATTATGTAATATAGAGAATATTATATTTTGATCATGTCATATGTTATCTTAATTAAGGCAATGGAGTAGACATTGAGTACAATATGAATTAGGTCTTTTGATTTGTTATTTTGCAATCTTTAATTTAGTCTTTACTCTTTTAATTTTGTTTTATTGTGCCCATAATTACTCCTAAACTCTTAATTGCATGCAATTTCACCTATGCCAGATTCAATTTCTAACCCTAGATTTGAGCGCCCTTTTCATTTCAGTTCTTAATTTCTAATTTATTCGATTAGACCCCTGATTGGTCAGTAAAATCTTAATTTTCTTCGCTTTGGCCCTTAGTTTGATTGATTTTAGTCCTTGAAGTCACACATCTTTTACATATTGATCATTAATCTCTAATTTGCTTAATTAAGTCCTTAATTGCTCATCAGGCTTTGAATTTTATGCAACTAAACCCTTGATTTCACCAATTTATCCTTTACAAGTCTAATTTTAGTCCCTAAACCTTGATTTCTTCCAATTAACCGAGTTTTCCAAAAAACAACTTCTTTTGTGATTAGATATTCAATTGAGCATTCTAAAATTACAATTGAGCTCGTAAAATCACAATTTGTATATCCAACTAAAATCATCATTTTTTTTTCAAATCAGTAACATGTATTTTGAGTTCTTTTGCATGTATACACATCTAATTCTACTGACTTTGCATCCTCAAGTTATGGGATTAAATTGAAATCTTGTAAATCAGAGAAAAACAAAACTAAATGTAAAATTTATGAATAGATTTACATAATTCTTACTCTGAGAATTTCATCCCTAAAAGAGATTTATTTAATGTGCTATGTTTATATCTTCTTCTCCTTATTAGTACCTTCTTTTTCAAGCTTATTTTACCCTAAATTGATCGAAAACTGACTTGTCCCTTCCTTTCTCAGACTCCAACTTGTGAATGCTTTCCCTAAGCACACGTTTGTTCTTGAAAACATTTCCTTTCAGCTTCATGTACATCTCACTATACATGTGCTTATCAATCTTTTCAAATTCTCTGTGTTTTCGAAGCAACTTATGATTTTGACCACTGGAGATGATATATTTTCCATATCAACATGCCCCCCTGAGTTTGATCCAGATTCTTTGAAAATAAATGATGGAGCCAACTTCAATTGCATTTGTAAATTGACCCCTAGCTTGGTCATGCCCCACAAGTATTTTAGACTTTAAGTGTTTGCAGGAAAAAGTTGGTTATTGCAAAGAATTTGTGTTTTTTTTCATGTGGGATTTTTGGAATTTCAAAGTCATTCCAAGTACAAAAATCATTTTGATTGCCCCAGTCGGGTCATGCCACACCAGTGTTTTAGGCTTAAAGTGTTTACAAGAAAGAGATGGTTATTTGCAAAAATTATTTTCATGTAAGATTTTTGTAATTTCAAAGTCATTCCAAGCACAAAAATCATTTTGATGTTTATTTAAACAAATTTGTTCTCGAAGGAATTCAAGTGCTCTCATTTTTAGGTTTTATGTTGCTTTTGTTAGGAGTGTGAAATGATGTTTGTTTTATGTCTCGCACGTCAAAAGGCTTTAATCAAGTCGTGTGAAGCATTTGTAAGGATTGTTTTGAATGGAAAAACATTGCCTATCGATCTAGATAAATTGTATTTGATCATAAAGGGCTTTATCAGACTTGTAGCGTAGGCTCAAGTTGCTGGTTATGAAAAAAAGGACATTTGAAGGCTCAAAAGGTGTTTAAGGGTTTTCTAGACTAAGAATTATGAGTGCTTACTCATAAAACTCTTTTTATTTCTCATGATTATTTTCATAATGACCTAGCATGCCCCCCAGCATTTTGTTTTGGGCTTTTTCTTGAATGCCCCCTAGAGTTTGCTTGGGTTTTCTATCATGGTTTTTAGCACTATCATCATGTTGACTTGAATTGCTATTGTATACTAAAATCCCTTTTTTGTTTTTGCCTCACAGCTTTGTTTGGGTGTCTTTTGTCATTGAGGACTATTTTGTAAATTGAAAGTTTTTTTTATCTTTTTTTTATCTTCGCACTTGCCCTCCAGTATAGGGTATGGTTCTAGTCAAGGTTAATTATCAAGAAAGATTTATTAGGCTCAAATAGAGATTCTAAGGGATATTTGAGATTTTGTGAAGGCATATAAAAGATGGCCTCTCCTCATTTAAAAACTTGCATTCTGAATCGATAAGCTTTGCTTTGTCATGCGAAATATTTTTTGATTTTTTTGGGATTATTTTGTTTAGCTAAGAGATTAGCTTTATTATGTGGGGTTTTGTAGGTATGAGATCACCTTTCAATAAAATCTCTTGAATTCCCAGAACACATTTGTTAAACAAACTCTCAACAAAGACACAATTAAAGCTAAGTTTCACATACCTAACATTATTGAATTACTAGATGAGCTAAATGGTGCAGAGTATTTTTCTAAATTGGATTTGAGGTCAGATTATCATCAAATTAGGATGAGACTTGAAGATGTGCAAAAGACTACTTTTTGTACTCATGAGGGACACTATGAATTATTAGTGATGCGCTTTGGCCTCACAAATGCCCCAACAACATTCCAAAGGCTAATGATTGGCATATTCAGACCTTATCTTATGAGGTTTATTTTAGTATTTTTTGATGATATTCTTGTATATAGTAAGACAGTAGAAGAACATGTGAGATATTTAAATGATGTCTTAGAAATTTTACTAAACCATCAATTATATGCCAAGGAATCCAAGTGTGTTTTTGGCTGCTGTGAAGTGGAGTACTTAGGTCACATAATCTCCAAGGAAGGAGTTAAGGCAGACCCTACAAAGATCTCAGCCATGCTAGAATGGCTTGCACCTAAAAATCCTAAAGCATTAAGAGGATTTTTGGGTTTAACTGGGTATTAACGAAGGTTCGTGAAGGGTTATGGTGGAATAGCAGCCCCCCTGACTGCTTTACTCAAGAAGAGCTCTTTTCAGTGGGATGAGAAAGCTACTCAGGCCTTCACAGAGCTTAAAACAACCATGGTTACCCCCTATCCTAGCTCTACCTAATTTCTCTAAGACATTTGTGGTAGAGTGGTAGAGTGTGATGCTTCAAAGGATGCCCTAGGGATTGTCCTTATGCAGGAGGGAAGACCCTTGGTTTACTTAAGCCAAGCACTTAAGGGTAAGAAATTATTTTTATCCACTTATGAGAAAGAGTTTTTGGCTCTTGTCTTGGCAGTACAGAAGTGGAGACACTATTTGTTGGGATACAGGTTTATTGTGCGTACTGACTGGCAGGCACTCAAACATCTACTGGAGCAAAAGGTAGGAACCCCTTTCAGCAGAGGTGGATAACAAAGCTACTAGGCTTTGACTTCAACGTGGAATGCAAGAGTGGAAAGGGCAATAAAGCAGTTGATGTACTCTCAAGAATGCCAGAACAGGAAGAAACCCTACAAGCAGAGGTCAATGCAGTCAACCTAATTAAGGGTGTTTGGTGGGAGACTCTTCATCAAGCCTACAACTAAGACTTGCATATGATTCAACTATTTAAACAATACGAGACAGGGGAACTTGACCCCCTCAAGTACCATTTCAAAGGAGGGTTCCTATTCTATAAAGAGAGGCTCCACTTGGGCACTCTTAAGGAGCAGCAGGAGTAGATCATGAATCATTTTCATAGCAGCCCTATAGGAGGGCATATGAGATCACAGAAAACACACAGGAGGCTCAAAAAGGAGTTTTTTTGGGCAGGTATGAGGAAGGACATTAGAAAGTTCATTAAGGAATGCCAAGTTTGTTAGAGAAACAAGACAAAAAACCTTAGACCAGTTGGGTTGTTATAGCCTTTACAAATACTGAAACACTTATAGATAGATATTAGCATGGATTTCATAGAGGGGCTGCCTATGTCTAAGGGGTACAATGTTATAATGGTGGTGGCGGCTCGATTAAGCAAATACAGTCACTTCATACTCATGGCTCACCCATACACAACAACAATAGTAGCAAGAATTTTCATGGACAACATTTTCAAATTGCATGGTATACTTAGCAGTATAGTAAGTGAGAGAGATGCAATTTTCACAAGTAAGTTCTGGCAAGAAATATTTCAGTTGAGTGGAACAAAATTAATGATGAGCTTAGCATACCATCCCTAGACGGATGGATAGACAAAAATAATGAACAAATGGCTAGAAGGATACCTTTATTGTTTTACCAGTGACAAACCAAAGGACTGGGCCAACTGGTTAGCCCTAGTTGAGTGGTCCTACAACACCTCAGAACACTCTTCTATGGGGTTCACCCCCTTCGAGCTGGTCTACGGCCACCCACCTCCTCGCCTCCTGCCTTGTGAGCCTGGCACCATAGCAGTCCAAGCAGTAGATGACGAACTGAGAAGCCGAGAGCTCATCTTGTCCCTAGCCATGAAAATTTACAAGAGAATCAGTCAAGAATGAAGATTTATGCAGATCAAAAGAGAACAGAAAGAGAGTTTGAAGTGGGAGACTGGGTTTACCTGAGACTTCACCCCTATCGACAAGTCACTGTTGTGGTGAGGAAGAGCCTGAAGCTGTCACCGAGGTACTACGGGCCCTTCCAAATTCTTCAAAAAATGGGTACCGTTGAATATAAGCTAGATCTACCTCAAGATTCGAAGATCTACACCATATTCCATGTCTCTTGCCTGAAGAAGAAGATTGGGGACAAAATCAACATCAACCCGAAGCTGCCGTCGATGATGGACAACGGAACCCTAGCCCCTGAACCTGAGCAGATAATGGAGAGAAGACTTAAATGGAAAGGAAGCAAAGATGGGGTTGATCTGCTGGTTCAATGGAAGGGAGCTGGCAAAGAAGATGCCACATGGGTCGACTTAGAGGAGATAAGGTAGGGTTACCCCGAGCTCGTGGGCGAGCTTTTCTGAGGAGGAGATTATGTTACAAGCAAGCCCTAGTCAACGCCACATGTCTTTATATATGGGGGCAATTTGTAATTATCTTAATTTCAGGGCAGTATGCAATTAAGTTTAGGTTAGGGTCTAGTTTGCAATTATCTTTAATTAATTGTCAGTTAAAGTTATTCATGCATTAATTAGTAGTTAATTTATGTAATGGGTTAGTGGGGAAATGAGAAGTTAATTACGGGTGCAAGGATTGTACTGAACATCTATTTAAAGATGGGGAAAATGAGTGAAAGACATCAATCTTATTCACCAAATTGAGATTTCTCAACTGAGGTCTTGGCTCCTTGAATTGCCAGAAAATCTATCAATTATTCTGCATTCTTTTCCTACTAAATTCTATGATCTTAACACCAGCTGTTTTTTAGTAGTGATAGTATGAAGTTCAATTACCATTATATTCCTCTCTTTCAAAATATGTCATAATCGAGATTTTCTTTTATAATCCAACATCATGATCTAATAATTTTTTTCGTTCCAAAACTTAATTTTTTTTTTTTGTCGTTGAAGGTTAATTTAAGTAAAAATTATTAGAGGACAAAAGCAAAAACCAAGAACTAAAGTTCTGCATTTAGAACTTTATTATTAAAGAATATTCATGAATATATTTTTAAATCGATTCACTTATCAACATGTTCCAAGATTAGTTCCCAAAAGGATAACGTGACAATAGAGAGTTGTAGTGATTTGTACATATGTCACAATTTTAAATCATATTTATATCTTGTAAAAATTTATAATAACTAGAATTCATAAAATTTATTTTCAGTATTAGTATATAATTGTATATCAAATAATAATAAATGAAAAAAAACATTAAACTTTAAAATAAATTTATAGTATTATTATACATTATATCAAAACAGATAAACTGATTTTGAATAATAAAAAATTGAGACCCAAAGAAAAAAAGAGTCGGCCATCTCCTGCCTAAAGGTGGTAAAGCTTGAGAGCTTTACTCTATTTTATTTTATTTTTTATTAAAGAAAACATGTTACACATTTTAAAAACAATAAATAAATGTCATATCATGTCATGAAAAATAATGATAACTATGAGATTTAGAACAAGTTTGACATTGCATTTTATAAATGTTTTTGAAAAAAATTAAATTTTTATTTATTTTTTATTTAAATTATATTTTTTTGATATTTTTAGATTATTTTTCTGTGCTGATATCAGAAATATTTTTGAACAAAAAATATTTTTAAAATCAAAGTCATTCTCAACAAACACTTAAATTTGTAAGTTCATGCTTTGCTCGCGTGTTATCAATTGAACTATGATATTAAATAGTAGTAATCTAATTTTAAAAATGTATCAAGATGCTTCACTCTTTATATAAAAAATAAATACCATGATATCATGTGTTAGGTAAGTATTTTTATTTTTATTTACATTCTGTTCTATTAATAATGTTTTAGCCATTGTTTTTATTATGAAGAAGCGACGGCAGGTAAACGCATCCTGTCCTAGGTAGACACGAGGGTAAGAGAGTTTGCACTCATCATCCTTTATATTTTGTGGCTTTTGCTCATTGATTCCTTAATATTATAATGGTAAAATAACCATTATACCCCTTTCTTTATAATAATAATAAGTTATATTGTTAATTATATTTCCTTGTACGAAAAACACCCTTCTAAATCGTCATTTTATATATAAAATATATATATCATCATTTTATTGCTAATTGCACAACTATTTTCTTAACCAAACACCTTTTGTTTTCTATCCACGACTTGATGTTGACTAACGGACAAAACATAACAAAAATATTTGTTTGGTTTTTTTTAAAAAGAAAAAAAATAAAATTTGAGGCAACTCGCCAAACTTTTGACATGGGACCGATGCAAACAAATGGAAAAAAGATAGAAAAAAAATCATAAAGCCTAATATCAAAAACCTTAACCTTGAAGGATGTGACTAAAAGAGGAATTCAATTATCAACTAATATAATATTGAGGAATAAAATAAAAAAATATCATTTGCAAAAAATTATCAAATTAAAACAGTCAGGTCTAGGCAAACCTCCTAAACTTAAACTGATGTATAAAACTCGCAACTCATGAAATCCAAGACCTGATATAAATAAAATTGAAGAATAAAAAAGATCAAATTAAAAATCAGTCAAAGAAAACTCAACATTAAAAGACAAATAAAAAGACCCTAGATAACTCGGGTTATTTTCAAGGTTAGTAAGAAAATTATATAGAAAGAAAAAAAAAAGGCATCTAGACTCCAATTGAATAAATATTGAATGATAAGATTTAAAAAATATAACTTTAAAAAAGAAATTAGATAATTCGGATGAATTCTCTAAACCTAGGTTAATTGTTAAAATATGTAATCCATGAAATCCTAGACTTAAGGTTCAATCAAGAAGCTCAATTCTTGATAGAATTAATTTTAAATGTTGAAATTAGAAAGAAAAATATAAATTAAATTTTTTTTATCAAAGCATAAAAATATAGAAATAAAAAAAATAAGGATCAAATTTGATTAGAAAAAAAATATAAGGAGAATGAAATTGCAAAGACATCAATTTAAGAAATTATCTCAAATAAAACAAATATCAATAAAAAAAATAAAAGGGATGAAATTGAAAATAAATTCTAATTTTACAAATTATTCCAAATAAACAAGCATTACAAAAATAAGGATCAAGTCTGGGGAAGAAATTGAAGGGAAAAGGTGAGCTGCCGATAAGCAAACTTGAGGAATCAATTACATGTAGAATCCAACCTTCTATTAGGAAGAAGAAGCAATAAATTTCTTTTATTTTCAAATATTTAATGAGCAAACCCTAAAAAATGCTCTCTGGGATTTTGAGATTTGGCCTTCTTGGGATTGCCAAGGCTAGAATCCAAATTGTAAAGTGATGTACAGTTCTTGTTCAGGAACATGAACACCACAACAGCTGTAATGTTGAAAATGATGCAAAGGGAATCACCATTTCATTATTATATAACGAAGGTTCTACAGATCTTGAGAGACTTTCAGTTCATTCATTTTATGTGTTTGCTCTTCTGGGCGCGCATGGGGCCGGGAAGCTTTTTCAGTGCTGGTCTCTCAGCAATCAAATAATTGGCAAACACAAAAAGTCATGGCTGGACCCTCTTTTCGCTGTATGACAGCTTAAAAAGTAGATCACAACAAAAGCAAAACACATTAGCAAAATAGATCAGATACAGAAAAAGATTCAGAGAAATTTTCCACTCATAAAATGAGAATGCAGTGCAGGCAGTAAGAACTGCTTTCTGCACTAAACTTCCCAGCAAAAAAAGCCTTTGCTTTTGCTTCAACTATTTCTGTTCTCGCTGAATCAAACTCAGGAAACTAATGTCATTGAATTAGCCATGTAAATGCAACGAGCAAATAACCGGTGGCTAAAGGCAGAAACCATGTGCCAACAACCCTATTGCTGCTGCTCAAATCTGCACTATCTGGTCCCATCTGTATTGTTCCTGTTGGTGAAGAAATGCTTCCATTATTCACCGATAAGCTGCATTACAAAATCCACATGTATAAATGTCTGTTCTTAGTAGCAAAATGATTTGAGCAAAAAGGATTTGAATAGGTAGCAAAATGTTAAACAATATGAGCCGATCAACACGGGTTGTTTAAAACTTTTCTCAGCAGAAAATCTTGTTTCCCATTATTCACCAAGAGATATTACATTTTCTGTAATTTAATTTCATCATCTAAGTAGAAAAATCCAGCTCCATAGAAAAACTTCCATGTTGCCGATCAACATGGGTTGTTAAAAATTTTCTCAGCAAATAATCTTGTTTCTCATTATTCACCAAGAGATATTACATTTTCTGTAATTCAATTTAGTCATCTCAGTAGAAAAATCCAGCTCCATAGAAAAACTTCCATAACATGGGTTGTTTAAAACTTTTCTCAGCAAATAATCTTGTTTCCCATTATTTACCAAGAGGAATTACATTTTCTGTAATTCAATTTGATCATCTCAGTAGAAAAATCCAGCTCCAAATAAAAACTTCCATTGAAACAAGCAGAACCTAAACATAAAGCAAGTATCTTAGTCTTGTGTTTAAAAGTAGGTTTCCCAAGAAACATTACATTTTCTGTCATTCAATTTGATCATCTCAGTAGAAAAAATCAGTTCCATAGAATACTTTCCATATAAACAAACAGAACTTACACATAATGCAGGCAACTTAGTCTTGTGTTTAAAAGGAGAACTTGACTTCATATATGCCATTTATAGATTCTACTTTCCCAAAAGCAAAAACAAAATCAAATACAATGATTCCAAATATTCTAGTCCATTACCTGGAAGGAAATTTGCATTTATCAAAACCTGAAACCGAAAAATAAAACATAGTTAACTCGTATCCAAATGATTAACATATTAAACACATAATCAACTAAAAAGATTCAACATTTCCAAGCTAAAACACACTAGTAAACCCATGTTTAACCCAGAGTTAGCGATGGAATAACAAAAATGTAAAAACTACTACAACAAATTAATCAAGATTCAAACTTTACAGATCCAAAACCGCAGAAATTAACCAGAAAGGAAACAAAACCCAAAATTTCAATTAATATAAAAAAGATAGAAAGTAACTAATTACTTGGATTCAAAGAAGTGAGAGCAGCAGTGTTGCTGAAGTAACAAGCATCATCAGTCACTCCATTCTTCAAGTAATAATCATTAAAAGCCCAAGAAGCTGTTCTCTGAATATCACTAGAATCATAGCACGGCCCTCCTTGTTGTATCGGTCCACAATTAGCCCCACCTGGTCCACATGCCCAATTAATAGCCTCTTGCAGTGCTTGATCGGCCGCGTTGTTCTTGGCTACACACCATAGATCCCTTGGTGCTATACTCTTCTGGGCCCTCGAACACTTTGGCAGTGACAAAGCAACTAGAAGTGGCAATACACACAGAAAAAGAGAGTAGATTTTAGACATGTTTCTGGGCAGAGAAAGTAAGAACTCTCAGTGGATAATTTAAAGGTGGTGATTTTGGAGCATATTTAATGAGGGGATTTCAACTCTGTCCTAAATGAAATATGGAGTAACCCCATCAACGGAAACCCCATTTACACCCTCCACTCCAAGCTGAAAGCTTTTAAAGCCCGCATGAAAACTTACCATAAGCAAAACACCAACCATATATCCCAGAGACTAAACCAAGCTACAACCAAATGGAACACCTTACAGCATCAGCTAGGGGAGAGCCCTTCTTCTATTCTTATTCGAGAGCAAGAAAGGGAAGCAGCAAAAGAGCATGCAAGGCTCAGAAATGAAGAGGAAGCTTTTTACAAGCAAAAGTCTCGTATCCAGTGGTTAAAGTTGGGGGACCAAAATACCAAATTTTTCCACCGATCTGTGCAACACAGGAGGTCTAGGAATGCAATTCATAACCTGCGGGACAACAAGGGGAACCTAAAGCACACGAATGAAGCTATGGGCCAGGTGGCAGTGGATCATTATAGGACAATCCTCACAGCCCATGCTACAGCCACAACTCATGACAGAAATTTAGACCCAACTAGCATCTTTCAGAAAAGGATTTCAGAAGCCAGAATGCACGAGCTGGCCCAACCAATCAGCAATGAGGAGATTAAGGAGGCCCTTTTTTCCATCCCAGATGAAAAGGCCCCTGGGCCAGATGGCTTTACGGCTCTTTTTTTTAAGAAAACATGGGCAACAATAGGAGGAGACGTTATGAGGGCAGTGCATCATTTTTTCAGAACCAATCACCTTCCCCGTTGGCTAAATGCTACGAAAATAGCCATGGTTCCAAAGGTGGAGAACCCGTGTGCCATGACAGATTACAGACAATTGAATTCAGAGAATGAACTGTGTATTGAGGTAAGATTTATTTCTTTCTTACTTTCTTCTTCTTCTTCTTCTACCACCCGCAATTACAAGTTATGAGGTGGGTATTTATAGTGCCATGGCTGCTACACTGTTAGCAGCTCATTGGCGTGTTGTACTACAAGAATCATTCTTGTTATGTGCACAGCTGTGGATTACAGGTGGTTTCTTATTGCTAACAGAATCTGTTACGCCTATCAGGTGTTTGTTGAAATGCCAGGTGGTGACTCAGCTTGTGACTCATCGATTCCTTTCATTCTAACATGCCCCCTCAAGCTGTGATGTGGTGAGTGAACGACAGCCAGCTTGTCTTTGAGTTTACTGAACTGAGAGATGGTAAGAGGCTTCGTGAGTATGTCGGCAATTTGTTCTTCAGTGGGTATGTACCTGACTTCGATTTCCTTGCTTAGAACTTTGTCCCTTATGTAGTGAATGTCAATTTCAATGTGTTTTGTTCTTGAATGGAAAACTGGGTTTGCTGCAAGTTGCTTTGCTCCCACATTGTCACACCAAATTATTGCTGGACCATGATTGTGTATACCTATTTCTGACAGTAGTGAATTTAGCCATATGATTTCTGTGCTTGCTTGAGCAAGTGCTCTGTATTCAGCTTCAGTGCTTGATCTAGCCACTGTCTTCTGCTTTCTTGAACTCCAGCTAATCAGATTGCCTCCAAGGTATACACAGTAACCAGTAGTCGATTTTCGATCATCCAAAGAGCTTGCCCAATCTGAATCACAGAAGCTTTCAATGGACAGTGTAGTAGTGTTGGTGAATTGAATGCCCTCACCAATTGATCCAGCTAGGTACCTCAGAATACGTTTACAAGCTTGCCAATGATTTTGGGTTGGAGATTGTAAAAACTGACTCAATTTGTTGACTGAGAAAGCTATGTCAGGACGACTGAGAGTGAGGTATTGCAAAGCTCCTATTGTGCTTCTGTATAGGGTGATGTGTTCAAAGGGCTCACTGTCTTGAAGGTGAAGTTTGTTACTTTGGTTCATGGGTGTTGGGCATGGATTGGCTTCAAGCATATTTGTTTTCTTCAATAAGTCAATTGTATACTTGGTTTGGGACAAGTGGATACCATCAGCCCCCCTGGTTGTCTCAAAACCAAGAAAATAGGTGACTGAGCCGAGAGTTTTGAGAGCAAACTGAGACTGCAGATGATTGATAATATGGTGGACCTGGTGAGAGTGATTTCCAGTAAGCAAAATGTCATCTACATAGACCAAAGCAAACATTAGAGCATTATCGTGTCTGTAAATAAAGAGTGAGCTATCAGATGTGGAATTCTGAAAACCAAGTTTGAAGAGTGTGCTGCGTAATTTGTCAAACCAGGCTCGAGGGGCCTGTTTTAGGCCATAAAGTGCACGATGAAGCTTGCAGATAGCTGAGGGATGAGATGCACTGATATAGCCTTCAGGTTGTTCCATAAAGACTTCCTCTTCTAGAGTACCATTCAAGAAGGCATTATTTATGTCTATTTGCTGAATGTCCCAATTATGTGTGACTGCGAGAGTAAGAATAACTCTAATGGTGGAAGGTTTGACAACCGGGCTGAACGTCTCAAAGAAATCGATGCCAGGTTGTTGTTGGAAGCCTTTCGCCACAAGTCGGGCTTTGTGGCGTTGAACGGAACCATCAGCATTGTATTTTAACCTGAATATCCATTTATTGTCAACTACATGCATGGAAGGTTGTCTTGGAATTAATTCCCAAGTATTGTTTTGCATCAAGGCATTAAACTCATCATCCATTGCTTGTTTCCATGCAGGTATGGCTAGGGCCTGCTGGACAGAATCAGGAGTACTGGTGAGATAGGCAGCTATGGTGGGGTTGCGAAGGATGGAAGCTAGGTATGTTTTTGGTTTAAAGATGCCCAGTTTTGATCTAGTGATCATGTGATGAGTGGGTGGGATGGGTGGTGTAATGATAGGTGGTTGAATATTAGATGTATTTTGGGATGGTGAACCAGCTGAACTTGATGCAGGACTGTTGGAAGATGCTGGACATGATGACGAAGGAGATGCTGCCAAGAGTGGAGATGATGAACTTGTATCAATTGCAGGTTGATCATGGCCACTATCCTGCATATTAGAAGAAAAAGAAGGGAGCCAATGATTGTGTTGTGGAGTGTGTGTATGGGAGGCTGAATCAGAGATGGTTGTGGTGGAAAAACCAGCTGCAAAAGGAAAATCAGATTCATTGAAGGTAACACTTTGTGCTATGTAAATTCTTCCAGAAGGGTGTAGACATTTGTAGCCTTTGTGATTTGGACTGTAGCCTAGGAACACACATTTTATTGATCTGAAGTCCATTTTGTGGTTATTGTAGGCCCTTAGGTGAGGAAAGCATGAACATCCAAAAACTTTTAAAAAACTGAGATTTGTGTCACGACCCGATTCCCGGATCCGTGACCGGCACATAGGCATGGTCCCCCTCCAAGGTTCCACACCTATGCGAACCCAAACTTACACACAAACTTATCATTAACTTTCAGAGTTCAACGCAGCGGAAATATCAAAATAGATTTTATAACATAATTCAATTGTCTTTATACAAGAATTGATTACATATTGTTATAATTGTGGAGCACTAACTAGAGATATGAACAAAAGTGTCGACTACAACCAAAATAGCAGGTTCCCAGAGTAGGACAAAAATGACCTGCTAGCAAGCTACGATCCTGAAAATAATGAATAATGAGGGAGTGAGTTCAACAACTCAGTGAGTAGATAATATCCAATATACACATACGAGATAATATAGCAAAGAGAAGTATAATATCAAATCGGCTCAAGGTTCTTACAACAAATTTCTCAAATAGGTCATAACAAGAATGTATAGGTAAAGCTCGTCAGAAAATCAGAATGCAATGAGCATGAGGCTCCGTACTGTGGGATGATCAGTCCACACAGGTTGGTGACTCCCCCGACCAACTAGGGTTTCAGATACGATGTGCACAAAGGCTAACACTACCCTGTTAGCATGGGTATTCTGACTGGCATACCATAGGTATATCTAATATCAAACAAACATGTTCATATCTCAAGGCTCAACTCATGGTATCAATCAAATGAGGAGCTAACAATTCACAAACAGATATAGGCTCATATCAAGAACGGATATTCAACAAATGATTATGCTTTATCGTATCAAGAATATAATCAAGGTATATATTATCCAAAAAGCATAATCCAATTCATACTAACAAATTCAAATATTTATACTATTTCTCATGCATATTAAATGTTATCCACTCACCTGACTCAAAAGCAACAAGGTTCAAAAGCGGAAATGTTGACGAAACCCTACTGACGTCCCGTAGGTTGAATATCGGAATTATCTGAATATATAAAAGAAGATATACTCAAAAATGACTCAAAAGAAGTAAAATACCTTTAATAACATATCTAAGAGTTCAAATCATAATCCTATGTGTTTTTGAATCAAACTATCCATTTCTTCGCAAAAACCTAAAACAAAGGTTTCTTCCGAAATCTAATTCCAAATACATAACTCATAAAATTAATATTAATCCATCAAATGAGCTTCAATTATCCATCATACCAATCTGAAATACTAATATTTCTCTTAGGGACCATTCTGAAATTTTCTTATATTTCTAGGGTCAAATTGTAATTTTATCAAATTGAAGGACTAAATTGAACACTTCATAAATTCATAGCTATCCTAAAATCTTGTCCATAATTCATCCTCAATTCTGTCCAGAATCTCCAATTTCACTCCAGGGACCAAACTGAAATTTTCCAAAGTTCGGGGACTAAACTGTAATTTTCACCAAAAGGACCAAAATGAATTTTTGTCATCTTCAACCTCAACCCAGAATTTCCAGCAAGGGATTTCGAAATTTATCAACATTATTCACCATTTTTCTCAATATTTTCTTAAACCAAACATCTCAAAACTTCAAAATCATCTACAATCAAACTAATTAAACCATTACCCAACACATTCAACCCTTAACATCTCTCTTAATTCATCAATCAAACCCAAATAAAATTCTCAAACCCTAACAATCCATACAAGCAAAAATCATAGTTAATAATCACATTTATACATAATAAAACACACACATTACCTTAACAACTTATTTCTCCTTCTTCTTTTCTCCTCCTCTTCTCTTTCCCTCTTTTCTCTTCTTCTTCTTCTTTCTTTCTCTCTTCCGATTCTCTCTCTCAAATTTCAGATTACTTCTCTTTTTCTTTTTCTTTTCTTTTCTTTTCTATTTATATTTACTAGCTTGTACAATTACTACAACACCCTTAACCTAATTCTAAGCCACTAAGGGCATTCATGTATTTTCCTTTTTAAAATTTCAAACACTACAATCTCCCCACCTTATAAAAGTTTCGTCCTCGAAACTAAATAAATGTTTGAATACGTACCTAGATTATCAAAAAGATGAGGATATTCCTCACGCATCTTATCCTCAAGTTCCCATGTCGCTTCTTCAATTGAATGACCTTTCCACTTCACCTTCACCGAAGCTATATCCTTCGACCTTAGCTTTCTCACTTGTCGATCCACTATAGTTTCTGGTTGCACCTCATAAGTCACATCATCTCGTAACTCAACTGGATGCACTTCTAACACATGAGATGGATCCGGCATATACTTCTGTAGCATCGAAACATGAAATACAGGATGTATAGCCGACAAATTTAGCGGTAAGGCCAACCTATAAGCAACTGCTCCAATTCTCTCCAAAATCTCACACGGCCCAATAAATCGAGGACTTAACTTGCCTTTCTTTCCAAACCTGAATACTCCTTTGGTCGATGAGACCTTTAAGAATACACAATCACCCACTGAAAACTCTAAGTCACGCCTCCTTTTATCCGCGTAACTTTTCTGCCTACTTTGAGCTGTCTGAAGCCTCTTTCTGATCACCTTTATCTTCTCTGAGGTAATTTGAATCAACTCAGGTCCCATTAGCCTTTTCTCACCAACCTCAAACCAACAAACTGGTGATCTACATTTTCGTCCGTACAAAGCCTCATAAGGTGCCATCTCTATGCTAGCCTGATAACTGTTGTTGTAAGCAAATTCCACTAATGATAGGAACTTACTCCAACCAACCCCAAAATCCATAACACAGGCTCTCAACATATCCTCCAATATCTGAATAGTAGACTTTGAATAAACCAAAATATCGTCAATAAAAACTATCACAAATTGATCAATAAACTGTTTAAACACTCTGTTCATCAAGTCCATAAAAGTTGCTAGCGTATTGTTAATCCAAAAAAAATCACCAAGAACTCATAGTGACCATACCGAGTTCTAAATGCGGTTTTTGGAATGTCTTCTTTCCTTATCCTCAACTATTGATACCCAAATGAAAATCAATCTTAGAAAAGAATTGAATTCCCTACAAGTAATCAAACAAATCATCTATACAAGGGGGTGGGTATCTATTTCTGAACTGTCACTCAATTTAGTTATCTATAATCTATACATAATCTGAATGGCCCATCTTTCTTCTTCACAAACAACACTAGGGCTCCCCAAGGGGACACACTTGGCCGAATGAACTTCTTATCTAATAAATTTTGCAATTGTTCCTTTAGCTCTCTCAATTCTGCTGGTGCCATTCTATATGGTGCCATTGATATTGGTTCGGTACCCGGAACCAAATCAATAGAAAAATCAATCTCCCTATACGGAGGCAATCCAGGTAACTCATCAGGAAATACATCAATGAACTCCTTAGCTATAGGAACTTGGTCCAAATGGGGAATTTCCTTATCTACATCCACTATGTGTGTTAGGTAACATTGTACCCTTTTTCATGTCATTTTCCTCATGATAGTCAACAACATAATTGATGAAGACACAATCTTATCTCCTCGAAACACTAACCTTGTTTCTCCATCTAATTCAAATACTACCTCCTTACCCCAACAATTTACTAAAGCTTTATGCTTTGACAACCAATCCATTCTCAAAATCACATCAAAATCAATCATATCTAAAACATTCAAGTCTCCCATAAGGATTTTATCTCCAATTTCTATCTCACAAATTTGATACACATACTTCACTAATATTAATTCTCAAAATCACATCAAAATCAATCATATCTAAAACATTCAAGTCTCCCATAAGGATCTTATCTCCAATTTCTATCTCACAATTTTGATACACATACTTCACTAATATTAATTACCAAAATCACATCAAAATCAATCATATGTAAAACATTCAAGTCTCCCATAAGGATCTTATCTCCAATTTCTATCTCACAATTTTGATACACATACTTCACTAATATTAATTCCCAAAATCACATCAAAATCAATCATATCTAAGACATTCAAGTCACCCATAAAAATTCTATCTCCAATTTCTTCATCACAATTTGGATACACATACTTCACTAATATTAATTCTTCATCCACGAAAATATAAACAGAAATGAGAAATCCTAACAGAGTTAGTTGTCTTTCTAACCTCATGACAATATATAAGGACATAAACAAAAGGGTTGCACCCGTATCAAACAAAACTTTTGATTCAAAAGTGAAAACAAAAAGAATATATTCAAGTGCGAATACATCACCCCTCCTATAAGGAATATACCTTGCATTTCTTAACTACACAATACGGACATCTTTCTGATCGTCACATACTCCAATAGTATTAGCTATATGTTTATTCCTCGACAAATCATATAAGGACGAACATTTTTGTCATGTCGAAACAATAGCACAATAGTTATCGTATAATTATCGGAAAGCATATCTATAGAAAAACGTAAGGAATCAAGAAGATATGCTTGATGAGAATTCAGAATTTCAAGGATAACAGACAAGACAAAACGGATCCTAATGCTCCACAATATGAATCCTAACTTTACTATTATTTCATGAATAACAAGCTTTGATACTAAGTCATCACTACTACCCTTCTTTTTACTTTTATTTTTAAGCTCTAATACCAAGTTTTGTCACACTCTTTTACTTTTATTCATTTTATTTTTTAGCTCTGATACCATCTCTGTCACGACCCGATTCCCGGATCCGTGACCGGCACATAGGCATGGTCCCCCTCCAAGGTTCCACACCTATGCGAACCCAAACTTACACACAAACTTATCATTAACTTTCAGAGTTCAACGCAGCGGAAATATCAAAGTAGACTTTATAACATAATTCAATTGTCTTTATACAAGAATTGATTACATATTGTTATAATTGTGGAGCACTAACTAGAGATATGAACAAAAGTGTCGACTACAACCAAAATAGCAGGTTCCAAGAGTAGGACAAAAATGACCTGCTAGCAAGCTACGACCCTGAAAATAATGAATAATGAGGGAGTGAGTTCAACAACTCAGTGAGTAGATAATATCCAATATACACATACGAGATAATATAGCAAAGAAAAGTATAATATCAAATCGGCTCAGGGTTCTTACAACAAATTTCTCAAATAGGTCATAACAAGAATGTATAGGTAAAGCTCGTCAGAAAATCAGAATGCAATGAGCATGAGGCTCCGTACTGTGGGATGATCAGTCCACACAGGTTGGTGACTCCCCCGACCAACTAGGGTTTCAGATACGATGTGCACAAAGGCTAACACTACCCTGTTAGCATGGGTATTCTGACTGGCATACCATAGGTATATCTAATATCAAACAAACATGTTCATATCTCAAGGCTCAACTCATGGTATCAATCAAATGAGGAGCTAACAATTCACAAACAGATATAGGCTCATATCAAGAACGGATATTCAACAAATGATTATGCTTTATCGTATCAAGAATATAATCAAGGTATATATTATCCAAAAAGCATAATCCAATTCATACTAACAAATTCAAATATTTATACTATTTCTCATGCATATTAAATGTTATCCACTCACCTGACTTAAGAGCAAACAAGGTTCAAAAGCGGAAATGTTGACGAAACCCTACTGACGTCCCGTAGGTTGAATATCGGAATTATCTGAATATATAAAAGAAGATATACTCAAAAATGACTCAAAAGAAGTAAAATACCTTTAATAACATATCTAAGAGTTCAAATCATAATCCTATGTGTTTTTGAATCAAACTATCCATTTCTTCGCAAAAACCTAAAACAAAGGTTTCTTTCGAAATCTAATTCCAAAATACACAATTCATAAAATTAATATTAATCCATCAAATGAGCTTCAATTATCCATCAAACCAATCTGAAATACTAATATTTCTCTTAGGGACCATTCTGAAATTTTCTTATATTTCTAGGGTCAAATTGTAATTTTATCAAATTGAAGGACTAAATTGAACACTTCATAAATTCATAGCTATCCTAAAATCTTGTCCATAATTCATCCTCAATTCTGTCCAGAATCTCCAATTTTACTCCAGGGACCAAACTGTAATTTTCCAAAGTTCGGGGACTAAACTGTAATTTTCACCAAAAGGACCAAAATGAATTTTTGTCATCTTCAACCTCAACCCAGAATTTCCAGCAAGGGATTTCGAAATTTATCAACATTATTCACCATTTTTCTCAATATTTTCTTAAACCAAACATCTCAAAACTTCAAAATCATCTACAATCAAACTAATTAAACCATTACCCAACACATTCAACCTTTAACATCTCTCTTAATTCATCAATCAAACCCAAATAAAATTCTCAAACCCTAACAATCCATACAAGCAAAAATCATAGTTAATAATCACATTTATACATAATAAAACACACACATTACCTTAACAACTTATTTCTCCTTCTTCCTTTCTCTTCCTCTTCTCTTTCCCTCTTTTCTCTTCTTCTTCTTCTTTCTTTCTCTCTTCCGATTCTCTCTCTCAAATTTCAGACCAATTCCTTCTTTTTTTCCTTTTTCTTTTCTTTTCTTTTCTATTTATATTTACTAGCTTGCACAATTACTACAACACCCTTAACCTAATTCTAAGCCACTAAGGGCATTCATGTATTTTCCTTTTAAAATTCAAATACTACAAAAAGTACCTCAATTGGTGATTTGTGGCCCAAGGTTGGTGTAGAAAGATGGTTGATAAGAAAGGTTGATGTGCTGAATGCTTCCCACCAATAGTTAAGTGGCATTGATGCTTGAGAGAGTAGTGTTAACCCCATTTCAGTAATGTGTCTGTGTTTTCTCTCGGATTTTCCATTTTGTGGGTGAGTGTGGGGACATGGGTGTCTGAAATGAATACCTGATGAAGTTAAGATAGGTGCAAGACTGCGGTATTCACCACCCCAGTCTGATTGAAGAGCCTTGATTTTGGTTTCAAATTTTCTTTCAACCAGTTTTTGGAATTTAAGGAAGATGTCGTGAACTTCAGATTTGAGTTTTAATGGGAAGATCCAAGTAAAGTTGCTGTAGTCATCAATAAAGTGAACATAGTATCTAAAACCATCTTTTGAAAGATTTGGAGAGGGACCCCATACATCTGAATGCACTAGTTCAAGAGGTTTACTAGTGACTGTTGTGGAAGAACTGTAATGTTGGTGTTTTGATTTTCCTATATGACAGGCATCACAAAAAATTGAACCAGATGGAATAGAAAGTTTATGATTCAGCATGGATTTCATTACATTAATATTTGGATGTCCAAGTCTCATATGCCATAGATCAAAATTGGAGACTGGAGAAGATTTTGCAAACAAGGATAGAATAGGAGCTTGCAAATAAAATGACTTTGCTGGATTGATTGAAACAGAATTGAACTTTGATTGAAATACTGTAAATGCAGTGTGGTTTTGATGAACCCGAAGCTGATACAAGCCTTCACTGAGCACTCCTCGAAGCAGCACCTTCCTCGTAATTAGGTCCTTCACAATACAACAGTCATGATAAAGCTCAACAAACACAGGATTATCAGTGGTAAGTTTAGCAATAGATAGCAGATTTTTAGCAATTTGAGGTACACAAAGGATATTTGTTAAAGCAAGAGAGGACTGAGTGCTTGAGTTTTGAAGCAAGGTGCAGCCTGTATGAGTAATGGGAAGGGATTCTCCATTACCTATGAGTAGTTTATTTTTACCTTTGTATTCTGACTTGTAGTGTAAATTTGAAGGATCTGCTGTAATGTGATGTGTTGCTCCACTATCCAGGTACCATGCATTGTCTGAAGGAGTGTCACTGGAGGTGTAGTATGCTTGCTGGTTATCATTGCTGGTGGAGCTCTGAATATGGTTGGAAGTGTTCTGCCCTTGAAAGGAGATGTCGAAACGATGATAGCACTTCAAGGCTATGTGACCAGGTCTATTGCACAACTGACACAAGGGACGATTGCCTCCTCTGCTCCATCTTCCCCTGCCACGATTTCGTCCAGGAATATAACCTCTACCAAAGGAGTGGGAAGGATTACCATGAGGGCCTTGCAGATTGAGGGATCTGCGAAAATGGGTGGCTAGATGAGCACTTGGAATGTGATTATCAGAGGCTAAGGGAACATTGAGTTGCTCAAGTCTCATTTCTTGACTTTGAAGCATGTATTGGACTTCTTGTAAGGTGACTTGATCATGACGTGAGGTCAGATTGACTACAACAGAATCATAATCATGACCAAGACCCCCAAGAATATACAATGTAAGTTCCTCATCAGATATTTGTTGGCCTGCAGATGCCAAGTTTTCAGCAAGAGATTTCATCCTTAACATGTAGTCATGGATGGATAGACTACCCTTTTTTAGAGATTGAAGTTGGAAACGTATTTGAAGAGTACGAGCTTTGGAGTGGGTTGTGAAAAGATTTTCAAGGATGAGCCACACCTCACGGGATGTGTTGCATCGAACTATATGTCCAAACATTGATTCAGAAATTGAGTTGAGCAGCCAGCTCATAATGGATTGATCCATTCGGACCCATATGCTGAAGTCAGGGTTGATATCATTGGTGATATTATTTGTGAATTGTGGTGGGCATGGTTTGTTGCCCAGCACATAATCTTCAAGATCATGTGCACGCAGAGCAGGAGTAACTTGAGATCTCCAAAAGGAGTAATTGGCTCTGTCTAACTTGATTGTGATTGGAGCTAGGCTCTGGAAGATATTGGAGTGGGAAGGAGCAGCTGTGGCTGGTTTATTTATGAGTATGGTGGTGGGTGAGTTTTCATTTTGAGAAGATGTTTCAGCTGAAGCAGCCATGGACGTTAGTCACTGGCTCTGATACCAAATTGAATTCAGAGAATGAACTGTGTATTGAGGTAAGATTTATTTCTTTCTTACTTTCTTCTTCTTCTTCTTCTTCTACCACCCGCAATTACAAGTTATGAGGTGGGTATTTATAGTGCCATGGCTGCTACACTGTTAGCAGCTCATTGGCGTGTTGTACTACAAGAATCATTCTTGTTATGTGCACAGCTGTGGATTACAGGTGGTTTCTTATTGCTAACAGAATCTGTTACGCCTATCAGGTGTTTGTTGAAATGCCAGGTGGTGACTCAGCTTGTGACTCATCGATTCCTTTCATTCTAACACAGACCAATTTCATGTTGCAATGTGCTTTATAAATGCATCTCAAAAGTCCTTGCAAACAGATTAAAGTTGGCCCTCCCTGAAACCATTGATCAGAATCAAACGGCTTTTATACAAGGGAGACAAATTTCTGATGCTATTTTGCTCACCCAAGAGTTAATGCAGAAATACCACCTGGACTCAGGCCCTGCCAGATGTGCCATCAAGATTGATCTTCGTCAGGCTTTCGATACAGTAAAGTGGGATCTCATTCTCGGAGGGCTTCAAGCAATTGGCATTCCCACAAGTTTGATAAATTGGATAAAGGAGTGTATTACCACAGCTTCCTTCTCTGTCATCATCAACGGTGAGCTGCATGGGTTTTTCAAGTCCTCTCGAGGCCTGAGACAGGGAGACCCATTATCTCCCTATCTTTTCGTGCTTGCTATGGAAGGATTGAATGGGATTCTTCGGAGGAACACTCAGCATCCAAATTTCAAGCACCATTGGCGGTGCAAGCAAGGAAATATAACAAATGTGTGTTTTGCAGATGATGTTATGCTTTTTTGTCATGCAGATAAGAACTCGGCGGCAATGCTAAAAGCCTCCTTGGATGATTTCGCGCAAATGTCAGGCCTCAATGTAAACAAGGAAAAAAGTTCTCTCTTACTTGCAGGAGTGGAGGGTAGACAAAAGCTCGAGGTCCAGGAGCACCTAGGGATTAATCAGGGGGCCCTCCCGATCAAATACCTAGGCATTCCTCTCATTACAACAAGACTAACCGCTAGGGATTGTAAGCCCCTTCTTGATCGTATAACCACTAAGATGACATTGTGGACCTCAGCCTCGCTCACATACGCAGGCCGGCTTCAGCTCGTGAAGGCAGTCCTGTTCTCATTCCAGGTATACTGGTCTTCTATTTTCATTTTGCCCCTGCTCCATCATTCGCAAGCTAGAAAGCAAAATTGCAGCTTTCCTCTGGAATGGGAATCACACCATCAAAACAGCCAAAGTTGCTTGGGCTTCGATATGCTTCCCCGTTCAGGAAGGGGGTCTGGGGATTAAGAGAATCAAAACCTGGAATCAGGCTGCAACTATAAAGCACATCTGGCGCCTTCTCACGGTCAACTCAATATGGACTATCTGGGCCCGAGCTTACTTGCTAAAAGGGAAGAGTTTCTGGAGGATAAACATCCCCTCGCGTGTCTCGTGGGCGTGGAGAAATATTCTAAAGAGCAGAGAGAGATGTCGTGGCAGCTTCAAAGTGCGGATTGGAAATGGAGAAAATACATACTTATGGCATGACTATTGGCTTCCGGATGGTTCAAGACTCATAGACATGCAGAGCCGTCCTAGGCTGCTCACAAATAATGCTCTCAACTGGGACGCCAAGGTAAGCGATATTATCAGAAATGGGACTTGGGAATTTCCAAACAACCATGTTTTTCAGGAAATATGGGCAACCATCGCAGTGCAGCCTCAACCCAATAAAGAAGATGAAACGATATGGGCGCACCACCCGTCAGGGAAGTTCACGATTAAGAGTGCATGGGAGCAGATAAGGGAAAAAAAGCCAGAGAACTGCATCCACAAGCTGTCATGGTTCACGAGCAACATTCCTCGGCATGCCTTCATTATGTGGTTAGCAGTTCAAGGAAGGTTAAGAACTATGGATAGGGCCTACAGGGACATGGAAGGAGCAACGTGCACCCTTTGTGGAAGTGATATGGAGTCCCATGACCATCTGTTTTTCAAATGCAACTACTCCAAAACAGTTTGGACAAACATCAACCTTAGGGCAAAGCTCCAATGGCGCAATGCAAACTGGGCAGATTTTATAAACTGGGCAGCTCACGATTGGGGAAAGAAGAACAACTTTCGTCACCTCACAGCTCGTCTCATCCTCTGCTCTACGGTTTATTTCATTTGGTATGAACGGAATAGAAGAATTTTCAGTAGGGAATCTCACTCTCCTTCGTCGCGAACAGAGGAGATCTTCCAGCTCCTTCGCACCCATCTGGCTAACCTAGAGAAGACTTACCAAATTAGTGAACGGGAGAGGCAAATTTGGAACCTTTAATCAAAGGCCCAGCCCGCCCCTTTCCAGTCTTTAGATCGAAATGCCTTTCTTTTGGGTTAGAATTTTAGGTCCCCGGAAAGGAAGCTGCTCCAGTTGGTTTTTGGCCCGTCTGTGTAAAGGACTTAGGTCCAAGCCGGCTTGTTTTGGCCCGTCTGTTTAGGGCTTTTGCTTTCTTGTTTTCGGCCCGTCTCTCTTAGGGCCTTTGTTTCCTTTCAGCTGCCTGTTTAGGCCGTTTGTTTAGGGCTAGGCCTTCGGTTTAGGGGCTGAGAAAGTCTCTATCTTTTTTTTCTTTTTTTGTTTTTTTCTGCAGCTTGCAGTCTTTTTGTTTTTTAATCAAATCAAATTGTTCAAAAAAAAAAAAAAAAAAAGATTTGAGAGGAAATGAAAGGAAAACAGTAACTGTTTCTAAGAGGGAGTTTCTAAAGAGGAAAATGAAAGAAGAGGATTAAAGTAACTGCTCTGAGCTTTGAAGTGGGAATTCGAAGAGAAATAAATTAAAGTAACCGTTTTGAAATGGGATTTGGAGGGTTTTTATTCAAGTGGAAGATGAAAATGTGACCGTTGGAGGGTTGAGGAGAGATCCAAGAACCACCAGACAGAGAGAGGGAAGGATGTAGGGATGGCGAGAGTGAGTGTTGAAGGGTATCTTTACCGCTGCTGCATGTGATTTTTTATTATATTCCAACAAAGTTTTTTATTGTTTTCATTAAAGTACTTTATAACTAAATAGGGTACTTAGTTGAGTAATATTTTTAATATAATTTCTCTATCATGATTTCATTAACTTTTATTTATATTGCAATCATATAATATTCATTTATCATGTTAAAATAATAAATATTTGAGTTATATAAATAATTTACTTGCTAATTGTAATTAGTTTTAACATAGTTTTTTAGTATTTTAATTATAAAAATAATTTATTTGTTAATTTTAACATAGTTTTTAGTTTTTTATGCAGATATATTACTATTGATTAAGAGTTTACTTCTTAAAAGGATATGTTTTTTTTCTTACAAGTATTTATTTTAATTTATAAGATTTTAATAATTAAAAATATTATTATTTTAAATGGTACTTTTACTATAAAAAAAAACTACAATAGAAATAAATAAAAATAACTATAACACTTTATTGGAATGATAACAAAATATAGGTGTATCAATATAAAAACACCAAACTCGTGTGCTTGATTGATATAATATAAAATTTGGAGTATCAATAAGGATTTCATGAAAAATGCACATTATCGAATAATAGAAAAATAGATGTAGGTGGGAAAAAAATAAATTTCTTAATTATTTAAATTGTTAGATAGTATATTTAGAATTAAGGGAACCAATAAATATTTAAAAAGTTAACAATGAACAAGAATGAAGAGATTGAGTTATAAATTGTCAAACATAAAAGACTAATCAAGTTAAAAGCCCAAAGACTAAAGATTAACTTACACTTTCATTTTTTATACTAGTAAAAGAATTTTTCTTATATTAATCTCCTATTGAGATATAGGGTTAACATGGATTGTTTGTGATCTAATAAGAGACCAGGTTACCAATTGTATATCTAGACTTTAAATGATTCTAAATTCAAGGATGTTAATTATAACATTTTTATAGGTCTAAAAACATCTAGACTTAGTGTGTAGCTTAGCTAAGAAGAGTTGGATTTAACATACTGTTAAACTCATAAGCATTTGAACCTTACGCGTAGCTAGGTTTAATAGAGTTGATTTGGCACCTTGTCAAACTCATATATATTTAGACCTAACATGTAGCTGCATTCAAGAGAGTCGAGTCTGATACTTTGTCAGACTCACATCAATTTAGGCATAGTGGATAGCTAGAAATTAAAAAAAAAATCGAGTCTAACATCTTTAAAGCCTAACATGTAGCTGCATTCAAAGAAGTAGGTTTCACAGGTTTGATTTCTGTTGAGTTTTTATGCATGATAGGACTTTTTTTCTCAACCTCATGAGTATTTTATGGGTCTGTTTGGCACAGCTGTTGCTGTTGTGGTTGAGGTTGAAAAAAACAGTTTTATGAAAAATACTTTTAGCTGCGGTTCATAACTGAAATTTAAGTGTTTGGTTAAAACTGTGGTTGAGTTTGAGTTTAATGAAAAGTAGTTTTGTGTGTTTGGTTACCATGCTTTTCATATTGTTGTCAACTTTTTAAATATATATATATATATATATATATATTATTTTTTAAATATTGTAGATTAAAAATCATAAAAATAAAATGTAATTAATAATTCAAGTAAATTAGAACACTTGTTTTTATTCTCCCATAAAACTACTTATAATTCCATCACGAACTAAATCCACTTATTATATAATTAAATAATTTCTTTTAAAAAACTCTCTAACAATATAATTATTAATTTTGTATATAATTTTTTACTCTCTTGTTGAGGTATTTTTAATAAAAACAAAAACAAATATTTTTGATATAATTATATAATTATATATATACCCCACCGACAGTGTGGGTGTATATATATATATATATATATATATATATATATATATATATATATATATATATATATATACCCCCACCGACACCCAATCCTCCCCCCACCCCAAAACCCAAAGCACTCCCTCTCTTTTAATGAGATCACAAAAAAAAAATCCTAGCCCTTTTTATACACATACATGCGCCATTCGTTCTTGAATCTCTAATTTCTCTCCCAACCATGGTTGCCCAAATCAATAAGAAGCGCAAGGTAATCTCAAATTTCCCCTCTCTTTTCTTTGATTATGTTTCAATTAATTGAGAATTGATCTCACTTTTATCTAATCTTACGATCTATCTCCTTCTTCTTATTAGTTTGTTGCAGATGGAGTTTTCTATACAGAGCTGAATGAGGTATTGACTAGAGAATTGGTTGAGGATGGGTAC
>CM045916.1:4568603-4610737 GCA_025169955.1 Salix arbutifolia | reverse complement strand
CAATCAGTTTGCACATTTTTAATTTTGCAAGAGAATTGACGTTCAACAAGTACTTGAAATTGTTGAAAAACATTGAACACATCGGATGTGAGTGCAATAGGATAGTACCAAATAAATTTTGTATGAGCATCCATAAATATGAAAAAATACCGGAAACCATCAAAAGAAAGCATCGGAGCAGGTCCCCACACATCACTAAAAATAAGTTCAAGAGGAGTTGATGTTTTATGACTCGTGGGTCCTAATGACAAACGCGAGGATTTTCCTAGCGGACAAGTTTGACATTGAAAATTAAAATTTCGAGGAGTACAAACAACCTTTTTATTTGACGCTAAGAGGCTCAAAATACGGGAACTGGGATGACCGAGGCGACGATGCCAAATATCAGCAGAAGTGGCCATGCTACAGGACAAAAAAGCTTGTGGCAGGAATGTGGCGGACGACTCGGAAAGAACATAGAGGCCATCTTTACTCTAACCGGAAAGAAGGACTTCCTTGGTGATGAGATCATTAACATAAAACAAAGACGAGTGAAACTCAAAGAAGACATAATTTTCATGACAAAATTGTTGAACGGATAACAATTTCTTTTTAATATTCGGGAGATGTAGTATGTTGGACAAGGTAAAAACTCTTTTTAGGGTATGCAAAAGGTTATGTGCAATATTAGAGATAACAAGTCCCTTACCATCACCAACATGTAATTGATCATTACCAAGATAAGGGTTTACGGAAGTCATACCATTAATGTCCGGAGTAACATGGTGATTCACACCTGTGTCGAGGAACCAGTCAGCAGACTCCTTCATGGCTTGATCCTCGGCTGAACCATTGCGAAATGAGAGATTGGCCGAGGCTTGAGTTCCATGATGGGCAAGTTGAGAACAATGATGGGCAGAATGACCATATGCGTAACAAAGCTGGCATTTTATCTGCTGACGAGGCCACTGATTTTGTGATGTGCCCCAGTTTGAATTATTTTGCCATTGCCCACTGTAATTGCGGGGTTGCTGTCAAGAGGAGCCATTTCCACCACTTCGAAAGGACTGCCCATTGGACTGGGTGTAGCTGCTGCGAGAAGGATGCCTCCAGCCACTGCGTCGTCCCCTAAAGCCATTGCTTTGTGAACCAGAAAAGCCACGTTGGGCAACATAAACTGAGGGAAGCTGCGCAGGTGTGGGGAGAAAAGGTGAAGCAGTCATTTGGCCAGAGGAGACAGCACTGCGATGTATAAACTCATGGGTAGATAGGTGACTGTGGAGTTCAGAATAAGACAATGGATCGGCTTTGGTTGACAAAGTGGTAACCAAGTCACGGAAATCACTGCGCAAACCCCGAAATACATATAAATTGAAATCGGTGAGGGAGATTGGTCTGCCAACTGCAGCCAATTCATCAAATAATCCCTTGGACAATGGATCGGCTTTGGTTGCCAAAGTGGTAACCAAGTCACAGAAATCACTGCGCAAACCCCGAAATACATATAAATTGAAATCGGTGAGGGAGATTGGTCTGCCAACTGCAGCCAATTCATCAAATAATCCCTTGGCTCGCTGCAGGTAGAGGGTGACAGTGTCATCACCTTGGCACAAATCCTAGAGAGAGCCATGTAATTGCATAATTCTGGAATTAGATGGGGAAGCAAGAGCACGTTCAAGTGTGCTCCACACACTAGCAAAAGTGTGACAATCAACCACAAGATGAAGGACTTCAACCGAGAGAGAAGACAACAAAGCACTTAGGATTAGCTGGTCTTGCTGTTTCCAAGCCAACAGCAAAGAACAAGAACTGTCTGAGGCATAAGAGGAGGGACATTGTGTGGAGCCATCAATGAAAGAAAACACTCCCTGACCGATTAGATACGGTTTCATCTGCATACGCCAAAACAAATAATTGTTATTGGTAAGTTTAAGATTGATAACCTGCTGTGTATTGGAGAGAGGAACAAGAGCAGCAGATGCAGCAGAAGAAGCTATGGCTGCGTCGGGTGATTTTGCAGCAGACTTTGGAGAAGAGAGACTGGTATTGATTCTAGTATTGGTGTTGTCTGATTAAGCCATGATAAAGCAGAAAAATATGCTCATGGTTGCAGTGGAGAATAAGAAGAAACAGAGATGAAGACAGAGCAGCCCAGGAAAAAAAAAGACAGACGGCGTAAGAAGAAGAACAGACGACTTAAGGAAGAAGAACTGATTAGGCTCTGATACCAAGTTGAAACAAGTATTTGATTATAATGTATTTGAGCATAATACCCTAATACGGCTGCTCCTCTTGTATTTATATAAGTAGGGTATTTGTACATGTGTTATGGTGTACCCTATTACACAAGATAAATCTATACATCAATATTTCCTATATAAGAATACATTCCATAATAATGATCAATTGAAATTGGAGGAAAAAATTAAAACAAATTAAAAACTAAGACCACAATAATTAAAGAAATTAAAAACAAACCAAAAATCAAAAGCATTAGGGTTTAAATAAAAAATATCATATATGATCAATTTCAATTGAAGGGTAAAATTGAAAAAGTCCAAAAATTCTATAAAAGAAATAAGGACAAAAAAAGAAATTAAAAGACCAAGGATTGAGATGAAACACACATAAACAAAGAGGATTTGCATGCATTTTTGGTTGCAAGAGAGAGAAAACAGGTAAAAAAAAACAACCGATTACCAAGCCTTTGACCGCAATGAGTCGACACGTACACCACTATGTGGAAGAGGATATGACAACACATCTGGTGAGATGGTGATTGGATATTTTCCACAACCACATGACGTCAAACGTGCCACTTGTATGGTGCAGACAAAAGAAAATTATCGGTGCAGGCAAAAGAAATTGTTGGCACGTCAGACAGACGCACCCACAGTTATTCTAAAAAAAAGAATAAAAAAATATGCAATTACTTAAACAGCCTCTGAAGCCTATGATAATAAAAATTGCATTTGAAAATACCTGCATGCCCCCAACGCTTTCATGTGTATTGAATGTCCATGAATCTTGAGTTATAAATCCATAATTATATGTATTGAATGTCCATGACAATCCATAATTAAGTGTATTGAATGTCCATGACCCTTGAGTTTATTTTCTTCTCCTATAAATAGATCCACTTGTATTCTTAGAATATTGAAGAATTCATAATAAGAAAGATATTTCTCTCTTGTCTTTATTAATTATATTATGAATATTTATGCTCTTATATGTTAATTATTTATTCTTTTTATAACACGTTATCAACATGATTATTATGTGGTTTATGTCAATTTTAATATTTTTGCTTTTCATTGTTGTAATTTATTTTTGGCAAATTTTCTTTCACTTTTATTCATAGAAAGAGATTTATAGTTCCTAAAGAATTAAATAAATTAAATCAGCTATTGAAGAACTAGTAATACAAGTTTCTGAAGAATTAAATAAAATAAATACAATTCCTAAAGAACTAGCATTTCAAAATCTAAATAAATAATAGTATTAAAGGATTGATTTTTTTCTTTTATATTCATTATTTTATTTAATAATATATTACTTGTTTTTATAGATAACGATAATGTCAAATCTGACGAAACTTGAATTTACCACTCTTGATATCTCTGGAAACAATTATTTGTTAAGGATCCTTGACACCGAGATTCATCTAGATATAACCACCAAAAGTTTATCATATTTCCTCAAGATCATTATGATTGGTTGTACCTGAGGTTGCATGATTTTAAATCAGTTAGTGAATATAATTCTACTATTTTCAAAAATTACCTCACAGCTGAAATTATGTGGTGAAGATGTCACAGAAGACCAAATTTTAGAGAAAACATTCTCTATTTTTCATGCCTAAAAAATTATCCTACAACAACAATATAGAGAGCATAATTTTAAAAGGTACTCAAAACTAATTTCATGTCTTCTTGTGGCTGAACAAAATAATGAGATTTTGATGAAAAAATCATCAATCCCACAACTTCTAAACCATTCCTTGAAGTGAATGGAACTTTTGTCCAAAAGACAACAAAGAACCAGGGATATAGGTATTGAAAAAATAAATAGAAAGGAAGAACAGACAATCCTTCTAAAAGCAACCCACCATACCACTAAAAAGTGGAGACACAATGAATTCAGACAACAAAAAGACAAGAATTTGCATAAACTGGAAGATAAGTGTCATAGGTGTGGTATGCATGGTCATTGGTCGCATACCTCATGTACACCAAAACTTCTTACAGATTTATATCAAGCCTCTCTGAAACAAAATAGAACTGAGACTAATTTTATTCATACAGATAATTTTAAAAATCATAATGCTTATGTTGATGTTGATACTTATCTTGATGTTTCTGATTTTTTTGATAGCCCAAATAAGACAAAAAAACATGCTTAGTGGTGGAATAATTAGAGATGATTAATAGTTTATTTTGTATTAAGAAATATTTATGTTATTATGTTTTCAATAACATTATTAGTTTTGTCGCACCCCAAAAAAATGAGCACGGCGTCGTGACGACTCTTCCACGTGTATCGGGGGGATTATCTATTTTCGTGAAAAAGGGGAGTCGCCACCTAGTATTAACGGTTACTAGGAAACCTAAAACTGGTCTTTCAGAGATTCTAGGGTAAGGGACTGGTTGCGTAAAGGGAAGGTTTTAGCACCCCTAGTATGCCCTACCTAAGGTAAGCTGCTTGACGTTTGGATATTAACCCCTTAGGATTTATTTACCCAAATACCAACAGTGAATAATAGCATGCCATTCCCGCCGAATATTTTGGATATTAACCCCTTAGGATTTATTTATCCAAATACCGATGGTGAATAATAAATTCCAAAAAAATAAGATTTTTGTATTTTTTGATATATTGGGCAATACCATTTGGATTTTACAAACATGTTGTAAAATCTCAAAATGCAAGAAATGATTTTTTCTTTGCGAAATCCATGCTAAAACTCATTTTTCTTAAAAAACCCAAGATAATATATATTTTTGAAACAAAAGAACGATTTTTTAAAATATGCTAGTGTATTGGCCGTATGCAAGAAAACAACACATTTTTTTTTCCTTAATAAAAATATTTTTTGGAAAATTTGTATTTTTATTTCTCTTTATTATTTTTTTTTCTCTTTCGGTGGGCTGGCTGTCATCCCACCTAAATTCGGGCTGGGCTGACAAGCCAGCCCACCTTGCCTCCAGGCTGGGCTGCTAGCCCAGATGGCTAGCAGCCCAGACCCATCTGGGCTGGGCTTCCAGCCCAGACGCTGGAAATTTTAGGGCCAGGCCGGGCACAAGGCCCGGCCCGCCAAGCCCACGCGGGGAGTGAATTAATTCACTCCCCGCATGCAAATACAGGGATGGTGAACAGTGATGCGCCAGATTTTCAAGTGTGATGAAAGGCTTACCTGTTAACACCTTTGCGTAGAGGACTCGGAGGTGGTTCTTTTGGTCGTGGTGGCGTCGGAGATGGTGGCCTGTGGTGGCCGGAAAGGGCGTCGGAAGTGACGGGTCTGTGTGGCTGTCGTCGGGGCTGCTCTGTTTTCTTCACCAGAGAAGGTGGCTGGGATGCTGGGGTTGAAAGGTGGCTTCTGGTGATGACGAGGTAGCTCTTGGTGGCTGAAGGTGGTGGCCGTAGTTGCTGAGCCGAGAGGGAAAGAGAGAGGGAGCCCTCTGGTTTTAGAGAGAGAAGGCGGTCGAACGACCGAGAGAGAAGAGAAAAAGAAAAAGGAAAAAAAAAGTTGTTGACCTGGGCTGATTGAAACAAAAATGCATGGGGCTTTTTTACGTGCTTTCCTTTTCACTCCACTGTCTTCATTACTCTCTATAAATCCTCCTCTGTTTTTTTGCCCTCCTTTCCTCCCTTCGTGCAGCCCTTTTATAGCAGAGCCAAAGTGACTTTGAATGCAGGGCGCGCCTAGCATTTAAGCCTGGGATACGCCGGAGACGTTGAAGGCCGGATTCGCCGGAATATGCATCAATGCAAATTTCCAAAATCATGCAATGCAAATCTTTAATGGCGTAATCAGTGTAATTTTAAAGTTTTAAAAGGTAAAAAATCATTTAGCTGGCACATGCAATGCAACTCTTAAAGGCGTAATCATGCAGTGCAATTTTTTCAAAGTTTTAAAAGGTAAAAAATCATTTAGCTGGCACATGCAATGCAACTCTTAAAGGCGTAATCATGCAGTGCAATTTTTCAAAGTTTTAAAAGGTAAAAGTATGATTTGATCCTTTAAAAATTCTTTAATTGCACCCAATTAGATTTAAACTTGAATTTATGCAATTACCCCATCAAAATTCAATCTTAACCTTAGCTTTGCGCGATCTCCTTATTCTGGTCCTTGATTTCTGATTTTCGCGATTTATCCTTCAATCGACCAATAAACTCGCAATTTATGCAATTTTTCCCTTGAACCAAAATCTATTTTTGAAATATTTTTTTTTCAAAACATAAAAAAATAAAGAGTCAAAAATTGGGTAGCAACAGATGCCCCTCTTTACAATGCTTACGACTAAAGTCTTGTAAAAGACTTTAAATAGTAAGTGTTGTAAAGAAAAACAGAATGGTGGATATGGGTCTCGTTGTGAAGGGTGACCTACCCAGATAAAAGAATATTTAGGAGGGTCTCGATAGTGACGGATGACTTACCCGGGTCTGATTATGACGGGTGACCTGCCCAGGTTAGTGGAGTCTCGATAGTGATGGATGACTTACCCGGGTTTAATTATGATGGGTGACCTGCCCGGATTAGTGGAGTCTCGATAGTGACCGATGACTTACCCGGGTCTGATTATGACGGGTGACCTGCCTGGGTTAGTGGAGTCTCGATAGTGACGGGTGACTTACACGGGTCTGATTATGACGGGTGACCTGCCCGGGTTAGTGGAGTCTCGATAGTGACGGATGACTTACCCGGGTATGATTATGACGGGTGACCTGCCCGGGTTAGTGGAGTCTCGATAGTAATGGATGACTTACCCGGGTCTAATTATGATGCGTGACCTGCCCAGATTAGTGGAGTCTCGATAGTGACGGATGACTTACCCGGGTCTGATTATGACGGGTGACCTGCCCGAATGAATAAAGAGGTCTCATTATTACGAGTGACTGGCCCGGCTAGCGTGGTCTCATTTTTCTGGGTGACCTACCCGGCTAGCATGGTCTCATTTTTCTGGGTGACCCACCCGTCTCGAGGAACGAAGCAACACCGATCTTCAATTCATCTTCCGCGATTTTGTTGACCTGAGATTCTCTTTAGAAACATAGGCCCCTTTCTCTGATGCTCTATTATCAACAGGATGCCTTTGCCTAATCTCCAAAGCTTTGCAGGCTTCTCCGATTGGATGCCTCATTCAAATTTGTCATAAGTCATTCAACCACTCAAACGCAAGCGCCTTGCTTATTATGGGCTATCTGCGATGATCTTTGTTTTTATCCAAATCTGACCATGCCCCCAAGCGTGGGGTTGCTTGAATTTCCATTTAACGCAGAGTCCTATTATTATTCTTCCGTTGAAGTTTTGAGCATTATCAGTTATGATCTTTTCTAGTGGTCCGTATCGACATATCAAACAAATTCCTTCAACAACTTTTGCGTCATATGAGCAAATAACCCAGCTTCTACCCATCTTGTGAAGTAGTCGATAGCCTCGAGAGTAAACCTATGATCATTGTTGGCTTATGGTTGATAGGCCTAATCACATCAATTTCCCACAGTGTCAAAAGGCCATGGAGATATCAAGTTAAACATAAGAGCCGGAGGGGTATTGATTTTGTCACCACGGACTTGACACTTATGACACTTGCGAACATAGTCGATGCAATCCTTCTCTAATGTCCTCCAGAAATAACCATTTCTTTGCATTTTTCTAGCCATCATATGCCTATTAGTATGGGTTGAGCGGATCCCTTCATGGACTTCTCGCAACGCGTTTCTGGCTTCAACTCCATCTAGGCATCTCAGCAAAGTATCGTCAGATGACCTTTTATACAAAACCTCCCCATCAAGGTAAAAAATCCATCATTAACCTCCTCAAGGTTTTCTTCTCTTTTTGGATGCCCCCAGGAGATAAGCTTGGTTTTGGATGAAATTATTGATATTGTAGTACCAAGGGTTTCCATCTATTTCTCCTTCAACTGAGCAACAATGAGCTGGTTTATCTTCTGACATCAATGTGTATCGGCTGTAAGTTTTGTCCTAAGTCTACTCTAGCCATAGAAGCTAGTTCTTGTCTCATGCCAAGTCTCTGAAGCAACTCTTCTCTTTTCCTCAAAGCTCGGCGCCTCATTTCATCTCTAGTGGCATGGCGCAACTTACAAACCTTCTCCTCCAAGAATCCATCTCCCTTTCCCTTCTTATTAGATAATGTATCTAATAAGTTTTCAACTCTCGCCCCAATCTCATTCTCTCCAGAGACTCCTTCCAGAGCATGAAGCAGTGGTAAGATCCCTCCCTCATCAATACTCCTTTGCGTGGCCAAGTGCCCCATTGACAATCCCCTCAGCATGGACAATATATGAGGGATAGATGGCAGTTTTAAACCTAATGACCATTCAGCACTAGATTTGAACCCAGCCTGCCCAGTAACTGCAAAACTGTCCCTTAACCCAGCCTGCCCAGTAACTGCAAAACTGTCCCTTAGATGTCTAACAGCAACATCTATGATACCTTTCTCAAGGATAATATCCTTCAGGCGCTCTCCACAGGAACTTGTCTTCAGTGATTCAGATACTCTAACAAAATTTTCCACATTAAACCTCTGCTTGGATGCTTTTTGAGTGATGTTATCATCTTTAGGGTTTTCTTGATGCTGTTTTTGCAATTGGTCAAATCCCCTCTAGTCTTGTAAATTCGGATTGAAATGCTGAATGAGGGCTTCCATTGCAGCAGGTTCACCGTATGTCAGATAAGGCAAGATTCTGGCAACCATTTCTGTGTTCCTCTGCTGCTTGTTTGATTTTTTTAGTCCTGGAGGGTGGCACAATCTTTCAAGGAACATGACAACTACTTTCTTGGCCTGTTCTCCTGTCCCAGTTTCCTCGCTAGATACAGTAAGAGCACTCTGTGCAATATTAATATTATCACTCTCATTAGCCTCCAACGTCAAGCTCTCCACAATCAAAAGGATGCCTTCAGCTGGCTCCATGGCATCCACAGAGAAAGCACACCTTGCTGTTTCAAGAAGAAGGCCCAAAGCTCCTAGCCTTAACAAAGCTCGTCTATTCTCTCGTATTTTGCAGCAGTGCATTAAGAGATTAAGAACTACTACCAACTGCTCCTGATTGGACTTGAAATCATCTCGCAAACGCTAGATCATGCCCAACAGAATTTCTAGTCCACCATAATCTCGAACAGCACCTGCTATTGCAAACTCAACTCCTAGATCTTGAGATTCCTCTCTATCTTCCTCCAGTTCTTTAATCATAGTTTCAGTTGCCTCACCATCTAATCCCTGAAGCCTATAAGTCACAGTCATGGGTGGGCAATCTTGGGTTGATGTAACAGAACTTGCAGATAACAAAGTAGAATTAGCCGCAGCATTTGAAGATTGAATATTTGACTTTTTCCAAACTTGTTCATAAACTTGAGCAATGCTCAAATCAAGAGATATAATATTCCCAGCAACCAGCAACTCCATCGCAAAGTCATCTTCAGCAAGGGCTAGAAGATCCAATTGGTTGCAAATTTTATTTTTAACATCACGCATCAGAGGACCAACTTCAGCGCTGGAATATGGATTCTTAGTCATGGATCCCCTGATGAACTCTTCTTGTGTGTGCGCCTTGTTTAGAACCAACAGATTCAGAGACTCTGGTTTTGAAAGGCATATCAAATTGCAAAGCTACTCCAGGATAAACAAACAAGCTCGCCCTTTCCTCTCTTCTCCATGGATTTGCAGACCGCAGATACATGCACGGATAAATTGTCGTTTATTTTCACTGCTTTCAAGAAGTAGACTGTCTAGAAGATCTTTCAGAAGGTGATTGCAATCACTGATCAACTTTGTCTTTTGCACTATCAAGCCACGGGTGACTATAAGAGCCTCGAGGACATCAGACAGCAGATTATCTCGCATAAAACTGGATCTGATATTCGGAACCTCCAAAACATTTTCCAAGGAGTTCTATGAGCTTGTGGAGAATGAATCCCTGTGAAATGTCAATGTGCAAACTTATTTCCAGAGATTCAACATTACCCACTTCTTGGGTTATCAGTTTGCAAATGCGAGTTAAACATCCCCGCACAGTCAAGAACAGACGAGCATTTGCAAAAGCAACCATCTTGAAAAGCAATTCAAAGTACTCTGCTGCACTTTCACCAGCAGCAAGAGTTGCCGGTAGCAAAGCCATCAGTAAGTTTAATAGCCGAAATCGTCTTGAGGAACTCTGAGCACAAAGTAAATTAATGAGCATGCACATCTCTGACCGAATAGATTGTGAACAAGCACTCAGAACAAGTTTTGTCACCCAAGAACCCAGCTCAAACGCAAATAAACCACCTTTAGAAGTCCTACTAGCACGACGCTTCCACCTAAAGCCATATTTGAGAACCACATACTCATTTCTTTGGCTCCTAGATCTCTGGCCTAAACCTTTAACTTCTTGAGACACCTTGTACTGCCTTCTGACAAAATCAAGATATGATGCTCCTTTTTCCCACTCTGAATAACTCAGTAACTGAATATCCCGAGTCTTGTTAGAAGCATCCCAATTTTTTCCTATATGTTCTGCTGCAGACTTGTTACCACTCACAAACCCGCTCAAAGATCCAAAACCACTTGAGTTATTTTCATCCTTCAGCTGTGTTGCAGAAACAGACTTCCCTATTCCTTGCTCTTTGTCTACAGTATCAGGTTTTGGAGGAGTACATGCCTGAGATATAATTCTCAAACAAGGGAGAATAATATGCTCAGCTATTGCAGGATGCTTGGCACCTAATTTAATAGATGAAAATAACAGCTGAAAAACAACATGTAATCTTGATTCCCAGAATTCATTAGCCAGTGAGCATACTTCTGAAAGCAATAGCAACTCTTCACGAGTAGCTAAGGCAATGTCCATGGAGCGATGATGTTCAAGACAGTACATGACTTTCTTCTAAATTAAACTATTTAATTCAATTACTGCATTGATATCACCTTCAGAGAAAGCACAAAGTACAGCTCTAGCTTGGACATGAGCTGCTTTTGGGCCTTGATGAATATTATTCTCAAACAACTCAGGTACGATGCCAGTTGTAACAAGTTGTTTCTTCAAATTAAGATGCTTTGATAGCACCTGTAATATCTCCAAACACTGTGTAACAAATGTAGTGGCACAACCATAACAATTATTTGGGGACCTTGATATCACAAACCTTGATGTTGCAACTGCACCGTCAGAAAGTTTTTGGTGCAGGTAACTCATCAAAACCTGACGAAGCCCCTGCAGTGTCTGAACAATGACGGTCCAGGCAGAGATACCATCATTTGCTGAATAGAGTCCTTCTGTTGTGAATCCATTTCATTCTCTCCAATGCTTGAAACAATCTTAAGGAGGGGCTTTTTGAAGCCCAAAAGTTGCTGGCATCTTCTGTGAGCATTTTCTGATTCTAATTCAATGGCTGCCCATCCCCTCTTCATATCTTCATCATTCTCCATGCTATCAAATGTAAAACTTGGCTTTGCCATGAAGTTGAACTCAAAACGACCATATTTGCTGTATCCACACTCATTGCACAAAAATGAATCCAAATTCTCATAATTTATGTTGCAACATTGCCTGCATTGATATGCATTTTCATGGCAATTGCCTTCAAATTCCATGCTTATCAGTGACAGGTTGACTACAACGTGGGCATTGCAGTGGTTCAAGGGATAAAGCCTTAAGATTTTCATAGAAAGAATCCAGTTCAATCCAAGCAGTGATTGGAATGGGAAACTCCACCTTTAATTCAGTCTGGTTGAAAGCAAGATGACAGCTCTTTGCACGCTTCCACAAGGACCAATTATTTTTCAACTCCGACAAGTCAGCCACGGGCCGATTGTGTTTTTTTTTATGAAAAAGATATTATGGAGCATACATCCTAACAATAGGTTCTAGTTCCTTTACGTGAGACATAGGGTAAGTTTACTACTTGGTCTCTAAAGAGGGTCTCTTGCTGTCCTAGTGATCACCCTCGTAAAGGCGATATGGGGGTTCAGCAGATAGTGGGATGGCACGTATACCAATCACTACCAGTCTAAACACTCAGCAAAGAGTTGGGGTTTACACAAAATTCAACCTTGACTCAAGTCATAGGTAAGCTGCTAGTCCCCCACTTAACTTAAAGTTTAGTGTGTGCTCTCAAAATAATAAAAGTGATGCATGACAAGGCATATTATGATGACAGAATATAAAGATGCATGCTAAAGCTTCTAAAAAAATAAATCATCCATAGCAATACGAAAAACAATAACATTTTATAAACAAACAAAATTATCAAGCCTAGTCCAAGTCCCCAGTGGAGTCGCCATTCTGTCGCACCCTAAAAAAATGAGCGCGGCGTCGTGACGACTCTTCCCCGTGTACGGGGAAATATCATGTATCGGGGGGATTATCTATTTTCGTGAAAAAGAGGAGTCGCCACCTAGTATTAACGGTTACTAGGAAACCTAAAACTGGTCTTTCAGAGATTCTAGGGTAAGGGACTGGTTGCGTAAAGGGAAGGTTTTAGCACCCCTAGTACGCCCTACCTAAGGTAAGCTGCTTGACGTTTGGCTTGTTTATGAATTGCTATGGTTTTAAAAAACACATATGTTAATTAAATGACAAATGGGATATCATTCCCGCCGAATATTTTGGATATCAGCCCCTTAGGATTTATTTATCCAAACACCGACAGTGAATAATAGCATATTATTCCCGCCGAATATTTTGGATATTAACCCCTTTTGGATTTATTTATCCAAATACCGATAGTGAATAATAGCATATCATTCCCACCGAATATTTTGGATATTAACCCCTTAGGATTTATTTACCCAAATACCAACAGTGAATAATAGCATATCATTCCCGCCGAATATTTTGGATATTAACCCCTTAGGATTTATTTATCCAAATACCGATGGTGAATAATAAATTCCAAAAAAATAAGATTTTTATATTTTTTGATATATTGGCCAATACCCTTTGGATTTTACAAACATGTTGTAAAATCTCAAAATGCAAGAAATGATTTTTTTCTTTGCGAAATCCATGCTAAAACTCATTTTTCTTAAAAAAAACCCAAGATAATATATATTTTTGAAACAAAAGAACCATTTTTTAAAATATGCTAGTGTATTGGTCGTATGCAAGAAAACAACATATTTTTTTTTCTTTAATAAAAATATTTTTTGGAAAATTTGTATTTTTATTTCTCTTTATTATTTTTTTTCTCTTTCGGTGGGCTGACAAGCCAGCCCACCTAAATGGTGAACAGTGATGCACCAAATTTTCGAGTGTGATGAAAGGCTTACCTGTTAACACCTTTGGGTAGAGGACTCCGAGGTGGTTCTTTTGGTCGTGGTGGCGTCGGAGATGGTGGCCTGTGGTGGCCGGAAAGGGCGTCGGAAGTGACGGGTCTGTATGGCTGTCGTCGGGGCTGCTCTGTTTTCTTCACTAGAGAAGGTGGCTGGGATACTGGGGTTGAAAGGTGGCTTCTGGTGATGACGAGGTAGCTCTTGGTGGCTGAAGGTGGTGGCCGGAGTTGCTGAGCCGAGAGGGAAAGAGAGAGGGAGCCCTCTGGTTTTAGAGAGAGAAGGCGGTCGAACAACCGAGAGAGAAGAGAAAAAGAAAAAGGAAAAAAAAAGTTGTTGACCTGGGCTGATTGAAACAAAAATGCTTGGGGTTTTTTTTTACGTGCTTTCCTTTTCACTCCACTGTCTTCATTACTCTCTGTAAATCCTCCTCTGTTTTTTTGCCCTCCTTTCCTCCCTTCGTGCAGCCCTTTTATAGCAGAGCCAAAGTGACTTTGAATGCAGGGCGCGCCTAGCATTTAAGGCTGGGATACGCCGGAGACGTTTAAGGCCGGATTCGCCGGAATATGCATCAATGCAAATTTCCAAAATCATGCAATGCAAATCTTTAAAGGCGTAATCAGTGCAATTTTAAAGTTTTAAAAGGTAAAAAATCATGTAGCTGGCACATGCAATGCAACTCTTAAAGGCGTAATCATGCAGTGCAATTTTTTCAAAGTTTTAAAAGGTAAAAAATCATGTAGCTGGCACATGCAATGCAACTCTTAAAGGCGTAATCATGCAGTGCAATTTTTCAAAGTTTTAAAAGGTAAAAGTATGATTTGATCCTTTAAAAATTCTTTAATTGCACCCAATTGGATTTAAACTTGAATTTATGCAATTACCCCATCAAAATTCAATCTCAACCTTAGCTTTGCGCGATCTCCTTATTCTGGTCCTTGATTTCTGATTTTCACGATTTATCCTTCAATCGACCAATAAACTCGCAATTTATGCAATTTTGCCCTTGAACCAAAATCTATTTTTGAAATATTTTTTTTTCAAAACATAAAAAAATAAAGAGTCAAAAATTGGGTAGCAACAAGTTTGGCTCAAGTTAAATAATAAACTTTGATTATATTTTGAATAGTGACATAACTTTTTCATCATTGAGATTTATGCCTGGAAGACAGTGCACCAATATGTATAATTCTTAAGGAAAATAAATATTTTGAATATTTTACATTAACTAAAGATAATGTCACTACAATATCAGGTCCAGCAGACATGATTAAAGCATCTTGAAAAGCTAATATTTTGTTACCAAATAGCACAAGATAGAGCATAAAAATGCATTATATTCACCTGAGTTCGAAAAAAATTTACTTAGTTTTAAAGATATATGTGTTAATGGTTATCATATTGAAACAACAGATGAAGATAGAAAAGAATATCTTTATATTATTGCATGTATTTTAGGTAAAAGATTGGACTTGAAAAACTACCAGCTTCTTTTTTTGGAATTTATTATGCGATCTTGAAATCTATTGAATCACATATTCTGATACACCACAAGTATTCTAGCCCAAAACAATTTATGTTTTGGTATGATTAACTTGGACATCCAGAATCAATAATGATGAAACGAATTATTGAAAATTCACATAGGCATCCCTTAAAAAACTTGAAAATTCTTTTACCAAGTGAAAAACCATGTGTTGTGTTCTTACTCATTTTAGGCCCCACGTACTGGAAATGGTTCATGGTTACTGGACGATCAACATATTCTTTTTGAACCAAATGCAGGAGTTTAGTTCATGGTTACTGGACGATTGACAAAAAGTAGAGAATATAAATGTTTTTTTAACGTCTTTACTACCTTTTGCTTTTCTTATCGTCCTCCTTCGCTACTAAAATTGTCAGGATTTCTAGATTAATTATGAATTTTCATAACACTAAAGTTATTCCTTCTTTATCTAGTCTTTAAGGCTGCAAAAATCCCTTAGAATTTGTACCAATTTTATTGTTGTCACAATTCTATTCAAACTACCAAACCTTTCTTCCAACCTAGACTTTGAATTTGTCTTGGTTTCATGCAATATTTCACCATCCTAACTATATTCTGTCATTCATGACATGTTCAAGCATTGATTTGAACTTTTATTGGATCTTAAAGCTCATTGTTGAAGCATTGATTTGAACCTTTATTGGAACCTTTATTGGACTGGAATGCTTAACATTATTAGTTTCCGAATCAGATCTAGATATCTTTTTGACCAAGCAGATTGTGGCCGTATTCTATTCTTCAAAACGATTTTTTCTCACATCGGATCCTCATGAAAGTTGTAGTCTTTTATGTATAGATGACTTTGGATTTATTAATTGCTTAATTTCAATACTGGAAGCTCAAGATATTCTCATTTGTTTATCTAGTCCTGTTTGGTTTTTGAAGAATCAGATTGTGGGTAGATTTTGTTCTTTATAATAAATTTTTCTTGCATCAGATCTTTCATGAAAGTTTTATTCATATATGTATAGATAACTTTTAATTCTAAATCACTTTATTTTGATATTGTAAGCTTAAGATATTCTTTTTTGAATATCTAGCCCTGCTTGGTTTTTAACCACGCAGATTGTAGGCAGTTTTTGCTCTTCAAAACGATTTTTTCTCGCATTGAATCCTTCATGAAAGTTGTATTAATGTATGTATAGATGAATTTAGATTTCTCAATTGCCTGATTTCGATGCTGGAAGCTCAAGATATTTTCATTTGAATGTTTAGTTCTGCCTGGTTTTTGGCCAAGCAGATTGTGGGCAGATTTTGTTCTTCGAAATGATTTTTTCTTGTGTGATCCTTATGATAGTTGTATTTCTATATGTATAGATGACTTTGAATTTCTAAAACACTTGATTTTGATATTGGAAGCTCAAGATATTCCTGTTTGAATGTCTAGCCCTGCTTGGTTTTTGACCAAGCAAATTGCGCCCATATTTTGTTCTTTAAAATGATTGTTTCTTGCTTCAGATCTTTCATGAACGTTGTTGTCTTGTATGTATAGATGAATATGGATATTTGAATTGCTTTATTTCGATATCAAAAGCTCGAGACATTCTCGTTGGAATGTTTAGTCTTGCTTGGATTTTTACCAAGCAGATTGCGAGCAAATTTCGTTCTTCAAAACACTTTTTTCTCGCGTCAGATCCTTCATGAAAGTAGTATTCTTTTACACATAAATGACTTTGGATTGCAGAATCACCTAATTTTGATACCAGAAGCTCAAGATATTCCCGTTTGAATATCTATCGTGCTTGGTTTTTGAGGAAGCAAATTTCAGGCACATTCTGTTCTTCAAACATTTTTTTCTTGCTTTGGATTCTTCATAAGAGTAGTATTTTGTAATTATAGATGACTTTGGATTTTTGAATCGCCTGATTTCAATGTTAGAGCTCAAGATATTCCTATTTGAATGTCTAATCCTGCTTGGTTTTTGACCAAGCAAATTGCAGGATGATTCTGTTCTTCAAAATGATTTTTTCTCATGTCGGATCCTCCATAAAATTGTATTCCTATATGTATAGACGACTATAGATTTATTAATCGTCTGATATTGATATCGGAGGCTTAAGATATTGTCGTTTGAATATCTAGTCCTACTTGGTTTTAACCAATCAAATTGCTGGCAGATTATATTCTTCAAAACAATTTTTTCTCTCTTCAAATTCTGCGTGAAAGTTGTAGTTCCACACATATAGATGACTTTGGATTTTAGAATTTCCTGATTTTCATATTTGAGGCTCAAGATATTCCCATTGAAATATCTAAGTTTTGCTTGCTTTTAGACCTAGCAAATTGTGGGCATATGTTGTTCTTCAAAACAATTTTTTCTCGTGTTATATGCCCTTCATGAAAGTTGTAGTACATATAGATGACTTTGTATTTTTGAATTGTGTGATTTCGATAGCAAAAGCTCAAGAAATTCTCATTTGAATGTCTAGCGAGAATGATTTTGACCTGAGATTTGTAGGTCTTATTTGAGAGACCCAATTTAATATTTCAATGATTTATCTGGTTAATCAGAGACCAATTTTCAATGTGGGAAAGTTAATTAGTCTTGTTGAAAAAAGGGGGCAGTTCAAAAAACATCACAATGATTTATGTTGCTTAACTGTCACCCATTATTATATATTGTTTCTTTTCACAACAAATAGTGATGCCATTTTTTAACCATAGGTTTAAGGTTGGATAAATTGCTCATAATTTTCACTAAAATATTAGTTTTTACCACTTCCGCGAATTCATTTCCTTAAAACAGTTTTGACCAATCACATTGCGGGTAGATTCCAATCATCATAAAGATTTTTTCTCACTTTGGGTCCTTCATGAAAGTTGTAGTCATGTATGTGTAGATGAATTTAGGTTCTTTTTTATCCTGATTTCAATATCATAATCTTAAGATATTCTTGTTTGAATGACTAATACAAAAATAGATAATCCTGATGCGATTTAATTAGCATGAAATTGTTCATCGTTATTTTGAGGACAAACCCCCCGCCTGCAGATCTTTCCTTTTCTCTGCAAAATCCCGTTTCATTTCCATAATTTTCTCACTTGTTCTTTGAGCTGCAAATCATGTTTTTTCTGCTTCAAAATCATTAGAATGTCAACCATAATATTTGTTTTCCTATTTTGTTTCATCTAATTGGAGAAAAACATGATTTTGCATCCTAGATTAAATATACTAAATCTTCCCTAAATAAAGTTATGTCTAGGCTATATATATTAGGGGTGAGCATTTTCGGTTCGGTTCGGTTTTTTGTCAAAAAAGTAACCAAACCGATTTTTTTTTTTTTTTTTAAAAAGCAAACCGAAACCGAACCGAATTTATTCAAAACCGACCACTTTCGGTTCGGTCCGGTCCGGTTTTTTTGGTTAAAAAAATCATAAAACCGAATTAGGTTTTTGGGCCATCTGATGGGCCTTCTGATGGGCTTTTTGATGGATTTTCTAATAAATTTTCTGATGGGCTTGAAAAACTATTTTCGTACAAGAGCCCAAAGTATTTTTAAATTTTTTTTGAAACAAATACAAATATTAATGTATTAAATTGTTAATATAGTGTTTATTAAGTTTTTTTTTAAACTTTCTAATACTTTTGTTTTGTGTAATTTAGCATGATGAGAAATAATTAAAACTACACAAGTGAACAAATTTAAATTTAAATTACAGAAAATGCCTTCAAAGGGCTTCAAAATAAACAAGCAACATTAACATAAAAAACTTCAAGAAATACAGTCGATTTTGAACTAATTATCATCCGTCGCTAGATTTAACTTTCCACCAAAATCTACAAAAAAAAATAATAGAAATGTTAGATTGCAAATAAGTTGATTATTATTTAATAAAATAAAAATACAAATGTATAAGAAAAATAACCTTAAGATTTTCATATTTTTCATAATCATTCATCAAGGTTGTAATATCGATCGGGATTGATCCATGATGTAACCAATTTTGACAACAAATATATATTTTGCACAATATATTCGCAACATATATTCATAATAATTCCATAATATATTCGCAGCATATAATCATAATAATTCCACAATATTTGCAGCATGGTCTAGTCACATTATACTGATTTGTTGATAATCATATAATCATAATAGTCACATTATACTGATTTGTTGAAACACAAAGGCATTGACATTGCACTCACTTGATATTGGAACATCCAACAAACTAGTCCAATTTGACTTGCTCATATACTTTATTATCTTCAATGTTTATAATAGGATTAAGAAGTGTTCACAAGTTACAAAGTATTCCTAATCAAAGCATATGATAGAATTAAGACGGATGTTCAACTGCACTTAAACTCATTGAAGTTAACTAAGAAGATAAATGTATAAAAACTGTAGTTAGGTAATCATTGATTAGAAAGTAGCTATTTCATAAGCAGAATTAAGCAACTTACTTGGATGACTTCTGTATCTATTATTGAAGAGATGCCCAGAAACTTTGCAATCTCGTCCAAATCTGCAATAAAATCATAGTTATTTTTTAATTGCAACAACGATAATATAATCACAGATGTTAATGAACCATTTTTAAGTCATTACAAAAATTTTAGAGAAAAGAATGGCAAAAACAGAGATGCCACAGAGACCAGAAGAAAGAACAGCTACAAAATATAAGGAACAATGCTATTCAACACCAACAACACCTAACGTGTCACTTGAGAATTTCTATACAAAACTATTTCATCATAATTCAGCGAAAACCAATAGATCAACCACATAACAAAACAACACACCATTTTAACCAGATAACACAATGTTCATGTATGTAGAAATAAATCAGAGGTTCAATGTACATACCTTTTGTTGGTTGGTTGGTTGCAGAGGGAGGGGACAGGCCGAGAAGCGAGAGAAACCAGATAACACCTACTCTCGAAAAGACCAAACTTAACCCATTTTTTCTCAACAAAAACACCCATTCCCTTACCCTATGGGACAGAAACAAATGACCCATCATTCAAAGACATACCAAAACCTGTTAGAGACAAGTCAAAAAGAAAACCGTATGTTACACCTATGAAAGTGCTCATTAAAGAGCTAAAGAAGAAAGGGAAGCAAGAAAGTTACAACCTTGTAGAATGTTGGAGAATCCTCCTGATAATGGTTTGTTAGTCCCTCAACTTGTGTCTGTTGCACACCAAGTTTATGAAGCCCGTGAAGCTTTGATTTCTGGGATTTATAAGCTTGTTAAAGCTATTCCTGTTCAGAAGTGCTGAGTTTAGTTACAGAGCCAAGAGAGGGAGGCGACAGGAGAGAGGAGAGAGGCGAGAGGCGAGAGTTGTGAGGCGGATGACTTTTCATAAGTTTAGGGTTTCATCGGTTTCTATTTATAGTAATACTTCAAACCGAACCAAACCGGTTCGGTTCGGTTCAATCGGTTTTGTCCGTACAAAACCGATACCGAACCGAACCGGACATTTTTTTAAAATTTTGTAATCGGTTTAATCGGGTTTTTTTTTCGGTTCGGTTTTTTCGATTTTTTATTTTCGGTTTTCTCGGTTAAATCGGTTTTTCGGTTCGGTTTGCTCACCCCTAATATATATATCACTCCCCTACTAACCTAAACGAGAAGAAGAAGGAAGAGGAAAAAAGAGGAGAGAAAGAAGGAAAGAAAAGAGATCCAAAGGACGAGAGACGCAATCAGTAGAAAAAAAATGCAACACCTCCTTCCAACTAGTTTTTTCTCCCTTCCCCACAGCCTCTCCCTCTCAGCCAACGACTTCCAGTGCCCCTTCCCCCGATTAGACTTCCTCCCGTCAACCAGCACTAGCTTCATCAGCACTTGTCATTGCCCTAGAAGCAGAGATCACCGTTTGTTCAGGAACTCAACATCATCATCTCCGGCTGTCAACTACAAGGTAAGTTCCCATGCATTCTTCTTCACTTTGAATTTTAATTACAGTCACCATGTTGCCTTTGTTTTTAATGTTAAAGTGAATTATAATTCACTTAAATAGTAATTAAGGAGGCATGCGTGACGCAACTCACGAATACCTCTTGTTTGCCTAGCTAGATCACAGGTTTCGGCAAGTGACCTGACACTCTCTTTTTTTCTTATCTTCTAAAGAATATAAATAAGATAAAGAGATTTATGATTTTTCTAGCATATTTATTTTTAAATTTGTATGTTGATATTATAAAAAAATATCAATCTCGTATTTAGAATACTCGGTTTTTGGCGCGATGTGACCAATATACATATATATCAAAAACAATGTTTTAATGCATACGACCAATACGCTAGCATATCTTGAGCATTATTTTAAAAAAAAAATGAAGTTTAAAACAAAATATGTTTTAGCATGGATTTTGTAAACACAAATTATTTTCTTTCATTTTTGAATTTTACAACATGTTTGTAAATTCCAAAGGGTGTTGGTCAATATTCTAAAAAATACAAAAACATTATTTTTGGGGGAATTCCTATATTATTCATTAGTAATATTTGGGTAAAGAAATCCCAAAAGGGGATGATACACAAAACATTATTGAGGGTAATTCGATATCATTCATTGTCAATGTTTGGGTAAAGAAACCCTTAGTGGTAAATATCAAAATTACTTTTCTAGGAATAATAAGTTGTTATTTATGTTAAACACATCTTTAAAAGAAGCCCTGATTATAATTGGGGACATTTCATTTTTTGACTATAAGGTTAAAATAGGCTATTAAAGCAATCTAAAATTTCCTCAAATTTCTAAATTTCTTCCTCCTTTTTGTGATTTATAAGTCGTGAACACTTGAAATACGAAAGGGGAAAAGGAGCACATTGAATCTCCTTAGATTTCTATAGGTGTAAATTTATCCAACACAATTTCAAGAGATCTGCATCCGTTCTCCCTAGCACTATATAGACATATTTTAAGGTATGATCCATTTGGCCTAGGGTGATTCCTTTTAGACTTTGAACCCAAGTCCATTCATCATTACAAACCTATCCTAAGAAAATTGATTAGATAACACCAACACTATACCAATCATAAGGCAAATCAAAACACCAAGCAACATATCTTGGTAAGGCATACTAAAGATACTAAAACCTTCCCTTTAAGCAATCATTCCCTTACCTTATAATCTTTAAAAGACCAATTAGGTATCCTAGTGACCATAATATTAAATGGCGACTCTCTCTTTCAAAATAACAAAAAAAAATGACACGAATCCCTGCTCCGAGGAAGGGTTGCCGCGACGTCACGCTCTCACGGAGGGTGCAACACACTACATGTTCTCAAGGTAAATTAATTTCCAAACCATCTTCATCAAAGATTCTTATAGAATGACCATCTTTTCTTGAAAGAATTCGATGAGATATATGTGGGCCTATTCATCCACAATGTGGACATTTTAAAATATTTTATGGTATTGATTGATGCATCAAGTCAATGGCCTCATGTTTGTTTACTTTCTAGTTGAAATATTGCATTTGCTAGGTCAATATCACAGATTATCAGACTACGAGCATAATTTTCTGATTATTTTACCAAGAAAAATCGATTGGGTAATGGTGGTAAGTTTACTTCTCAAGCATTTGATAATTATTGCAATTCTATTGGAATTAATGTTGAAAATTTTGTTGCTCATGTATATACTCAAAACAATCTAGCATAATAATTTATAAAACAACTTCAATTAATTGCAAGACCATTACATGTGAAATGAAAATTGCCTACATTTCTGTGGGGACATGTTATATTACATGTTGTATCATTAGTTAGAATCAGACCAAGTGCTTACAAAAATTATTCCCGCTTACAACTTGTTTATGCTATACCACCAAATATATTTCATCTACAAACTTTTGGTTGTGCAGTATATGTGCCTATAGCACACCCCCCCCCCCCCCCCCACACATACACACAAAGGACTAAAATGGATCCACAATGAAGAATAAGAATTTATATTGGTTTTCATTCTTCATCTATTATTAGATTCCTTGAATCTTTGATTGGTGATGTTTTTAAGGAACATTTTAAAGATTGTGATTTTGATGAGAATATTTTCCCATCATTAGAGAAAGAAAAATCAGTGTCTGAAGCATGATAAGAAATTTCTTGGAATAGTTCAAAATTATCTCATTTTGATCCAAGGATAAATCAAAGTAACTAGAAGTTCAAAAGATAATCCATTTACTAAATATTGCAAATCAATTACCAGATATTTTCACTAGTAGTGAAAAGGTAGTTAAATCCCACATTCCTATTGCAAATGCTTTATCTAGAATTGAAATCCTCGGAGAAAAAAAAGTTAACATAACAACAAATGAATCTATACCACGCTTGAAGCGTTGAAGACCTATTGGGGCTAAAGATGAAAATCCAATGAATAGACGATGGTACTCTTGGAGAGCCCTCACCCATAAAACAAACATCAAATCTTATGTCCAGATCATCTTCTAAGATTGATCCCCTTGAAGAGGGACCTTTTGAAGAGGACCAGATGCCTCGAAATAATGAAGTCTCCATAAACTATGTTCATACATGAAAGATTTTGGAATGAGATAAAATTATCATAAATGATGTGCTTGCATTTAAGGTTGCTTTTGGCATCACTAGAAGTGATGATAAATTTGAATCACAAACTATTGAAGAATGTTGACATAAATGATTGGCCAATATGGAAATAAGCAATCCCAAACAGAGCTAAACTCATTTGCAAAATCTAAAGTATTTGGACCTGTAGTTCATACACCTAAAGGTGTTATACCCATTGGATATAAGTGGGTTTTTGTTAGGAAATGAAATGAGAACAATGAAATTATACAATATAAAGCATGACTTATTGCATAAGGTTTCTCATAAATACTTGACATTGATTATAAGGAATCTTATTCTTTAATTATGGATACAATCACTTTCAGATTTTTAATTGGTTTAGCAGTCTCAAAAACTTTAGATATGCATTTAATGGATGTACTTATAATATATCTATATGGATCATTAGATAAAAACATTCATATGAAAATCTCTTACGGATTTACAATGTTTGAAGCTTTTTGTAATTAACCTATAAGTGTTTATTCCATTAAACTACAAAAACAATTATATGGATTGAAACAATTTGGTTGGATGTGGTATAATCATCTAAATGAATACCTCTTAAAAATAGGGTTTGAGAATAATGAGATTTGTCTGTGCATTTTTATGAATATCTAGATTTGCTATTATTGCAATATATATTGATGTTTTAATTATTAGTAGTACTCTTGAAAAGCTCACAAAAACTGCAACCTATTTGAATATGAATTTGAGATAAAAGATATTTAAAAGACAAATTTTTGTCTTGGTTTACAGAGCCAACATCTATCAAATGGAATATGTGTACATCAATCGATGTACACATAAAAAGTCATAAAGCATTTTATATGGACAATGCTCAACCTTTGAGTACACCTATGGTTGTTCGATCACTTTATGTGGAAAAAAAAACCATTTTCGACCTTAAGAAGAGGATGAAGAAATTGTTGGTCGTGAAGTACCATATCATGGTGCTATTAGAGAACTTAAGTATCTTACAGATTGTACAAGACCAGATATAGTTTTTGCAGTAAAGTTATTGGCAAGATATAATGTCACTCCCACAAAAAGACATTAAAATGTTGTATAACATATATTTTGCTATCTTTGTAGAAAAACCAAAATAGGGTTAATTTATAATAGATTAATTCACAATTGATTGGATATGCAGATGCAGGTTATATCTCTAATCCCCATAAAGAGAGATCACAAACAAGTTATCTATTTATCTATGGTGGCAATGTAATTTCTTAAAGATCTGTCAAACAAACATTGGTGGCTACTTCATCAAATCATTCATAAATTATCACGATACATGAAGCAAGTCGATAATGTATATCAATAAGGTTAATTATCTGGCACATAAAAAAAAATATGGATTGTCAACCAATAAAAATAGTCCTATAATATTGTTTAAAAAAGATAGAGCTGCCTACATCACTCAACTTAGAGGGGACTATATTAAAGGAGACAAAACGTATCTCACAAAGTTCTTTTATACTTACGGGCTCCAACAAAAGGGAAAAATTGATATCAAACAAATCATGTCAAATGATAATTTAGCAGACTTATTTATAAAGTCTTTACTAGCCTCAACTTTCAAGAAACTTGTCTATAATATTGGAATGCGTCATCTTAAAGATTTGACATAAGACATGTACTTTTGAAAGGAAGTCAATGCAAATTGTACATTTTTTCCCTCGTTTAGGTTTTAATGAGGCAATTTGACATTGTTTAAATGAATCTTGAAGTATTCAAATATAGATTTTGAAGTATCTATATAAAACCCTCTATTGAATTTCAAAGTATTCGGCAATCATACAAGAATGATGTATTATTTTTTCATTTGGGTTTTTCTTTGCAGGGTTTTTAATGAGCAATAGTTTTAAGTACATTGTCATTTAAGGGAAAGTGCTATAAATTTCATAATTATGTGTATTGAATATTCATGACAATCCATAATTATGTGTATTTAATGTTCATAATTCTTGAGTTTAATCTCTTGCCCATGAGTTTATTTCCTTTTCCTATAAATAGATCTACTTGCTTGTATCCTTAGAACTTGAAAATATAGAAGAATTCATAATAAGAAAAGTATTTTTCTCTTGTTTTTTTAATTATATTCTAAATATTTATGCTCTTATATGTTAATTGTTTTTTTTTCTTTTCATAACAATTAATTATATTTTTTTCATTATTTTTTACGATACGCCGCTCAAACTCTAAATAGCATAAAATAAAATTCTTAATTAACTTTTAACTATACAGTACTCAATTAACACATTATATTTATTATCAAGATTCTATGAAAGCTCACAAGAGAATAAAAAATAATAATAATTAAATTATATTATAATTTATCAAATTATTAAACATAATCCAACTAATATTAAAAACATATTTATTGAAAAAATCGTAAAGTCTTATTTAAGTCTTAATCATTAATTTACTTTCATGAAGTATATAATTAAAAAGTATTATCTAACATAAAAAGATTCATAAACAATATAATGCTAATTATATTAATTATTAGTATATATAGATTTTATAAGAAAAAAATATCCTATTACACAAAATAACTCAAAATATAATTGTAAGCATGGTAGAAAAATACATTTTAATTTTATAATATTAAAACTTAAATTTTTTCCTCATATTTGATGATTTATGATGTTTTATTTTCACTCAAACTTTTTTAAAAAAATCAATTTAATATATTTACTAAATACCTATCATTAGAATTACACTTTTTTAAAAAGTGGATTCTAATATCTGAATTATGAATTTTATCATATTATCAAACTAACAAGTTAGTTCAAATGGGTGTTATAGTCATAAAGGAGACATGACCAAGATAGTTTCTACTGTTTAGTGTCTGTTTGAGAGCAGCGTAGTTGATATTATTTTTTAAAATATTTTTTATTTAAAAATATATTAAAATAATATTTTTTTTATATTTGAAAAATTATTTTTGATAAAAAAATATTTTTAAAACACAATATGAAGCATGATAAAAAAAACATACTCAATCTTTGGATTGAAATATCCAAAAAAAAACACCCTCAGTTATTATTTTCTTAATTTAATCAACTACCCAAGAAAAATAAAATATTTTCCTCATTTTATTTCCTTTTCATTGTGCCTCGATAATCTTTCATTAATAAAACCGAAAGATTAGTTGCCCTCCCCCTTCATTTTCCAACAGGAGGAAACCGGACATGGAAGTCATGCAATCCCCTGCTCTTTCTCTTCACCTCCATTGTTTCCCTATAAATCCTCTCAATATTTACATCACCCACAAACAACTCTCCAAAATCAAATCTTCTACACAAACCAGACCAGTCCAAACCCAAAATCCCAACAAAAAACATCAACAATTCGATGAAAAAGATGCATTTCCAGCTTCATTACCACTCCACAAGAAAAACCCACAAGGCAAATTACAAAGACGATTCAAAGAATTGCCAGGAAAAATCCAGCTTCACAGATGAGCGCTTATCATTATGGACTACATTGAACCACAAGGCCTACCCAGTTAACCCCACTACATTTATCAGCCCAATAAAGCTGCTAGTATTCGATTAAAAGCGTTAACCAAAGCCAAAGAAATACACACCATTTACGCATAAATGGGCTATCAAAAACGAATGATTCTTGCGTACGAACTGTAAATTCAAGATAAATGAACTTTAAATTATACAATACAAACATAATCTCAAAATTAGAAACATCTTTAAAATTCCAAAATATTATGAAAGTAAAATGTTCTAAAATAAAAGAAAAATACATCAAACATCTTCTACATCATTAATATAAAAATAAGGATCTTGATCTTGCTGTGGAACATAAGGAAAGTCATCAACAAGACATTCCAATAGTTGGTCATTTTCACCAAGCTCATTCTCCTCATTTACACATGTCTCTTCATCATCTAAATTTAAAGTAGAGAAAGGTGCTTCGATACTCTCCCAACTTATGTCCTCTCCATCAAGAAGATTGGGTTCTTCACAAATCCATTCATTCAATAGATCAATGTTATCAAGGCTAATGGGATCTAAAGCATCTCTTGTTCTGCTCAAATTCCTATAAAGAATAAACACGAAAGAAATTAAAAAATTAATAGCAATGTAATAGAAAATAATTACTAATATAATAGTATTGATATTTTACCTCTGTTGAATCTTTAGATTATAGCGAACAAATACTAAATCGTTTAATCTTTTGTGCTCAAGCCTATTTCGTTTTTTGGAATGGATGTATTCAAATATACTCCAATTTCTTTCGCACCCAGTTGCACTACAGCATTGACTAAGAACTCGAATTGCAAACTTTTGAAGTTCTGGAGTATTATTGCCGAATTGCTCCCACCATGAAACTAGATAAGAAAATTTGAATAAATCAAATATTATAGATAAAAAAAAGACATTATATTGTAAAAAATAAAAGTTATTACCTGGATTTAACTTTTCTCTTTGACGAATAGCTAGGGACATGCCAAAATCACCAGTTGCTTTCTTATACTCCTCAATTTGGGCACTAATGTTATCTTGAATATCACAATCAGGAACCAATCTAATAATTGTGCTAAGCAAACCTCGAGTTACCTCCTTTTGTTTTGAAAAAGAAGGCCTAAAAAATATTCCAGGATTAAGAAAACATCCTGCTGCATGTAATGGACTATGAAGTTGCTTATCCCATCTAGCATCAATTACCCGAATATATGGTCCATATTGAGAATTCTATTTTTCAACCTTGTTTTGATGGCTTCTTTTGCTTTATCCATTGCCTCATATAAATATCCCATTGATGGTTTTTCTTCACTGTCTGCTAACCTTAGAACTCGTACTAAAGGCTCGCTGACGTTGACTATATGTGCACATCTCGCCAAAAGTCTTTATCTTCTAAAACTATAGCAGCAATTTCCTTTCCAACCCGACTTTGCCATGACTTGATTCAACCCATTTTGTGCAAGTAAACATCTGTCGAAGCTCATTCTTAAACTTCAGTAAAAATTGGAGGCTTAAGAAATGGGTAGCAAACCTTGTTATGCCAGGACGGCATAAATCATTTCCATTTGTGAATTCTTTCCTCATCAAAGCTAGAACCCATGCATGATTATATATAAACTTGGTTATATTTCTTGCATTTTTAATGGTTTCATCAATCATTGGAAAATATCTCGGATTACAAATATTTTCTAGCATTAAATCAATGCAATGGGCAGCACAAGGAGACCAAAAAAAGGTGTCATACCTTTGCTGCAAAGCTTTCCCAGCAGCCTTAAATGAAGCCTCATTATCACTAACAAACTGGACAATATTCTCTTGTCCAACTTCTTTGACAACTTCATCAAACATCTCCAGCAATGTCTCTTTATCTTTTCGAAGTCCTGAAGTGTCAACAGACTTCAAAAATACGGTGCCTCTCGGAGAATAGGCAAGGAAATTCACTATTGGTGCATTCCTCTTATTTGACCACCCGTCAACCATAATTGAACATCCATAAAGTCTCCAATCAGCCTTGATACTTAAAATGTATTCATGGACATCATGAACTACATCTTTCAAAAGTGATCCTCTTAAATCATGATATGATGGGCCTTTAAACCCAGGTCCCATGGATGTTACGGCATCTAACATTGGCTGATAATAATACGAATTAGCACTGTTAAACGGTATATTAGCATCATACCACCATGTTGCTATGGCTTTTCTTGCATTGTGTTCCATCTCTTTAGAAGCCATTGCATTTCTAATACTGGGCTGGGAACCCAGGGTAGTTCGTGGAGCAAATAAAGGAATCCTTCTTCTAGATGTACTTGTTCCTTGCACTGTCATTCTTCTACTTGTTTGTGAACGTATACCACCCGAATGAGGATTTGCAGCATCACCCTCTTCTACATCTTCATCATTGGAAACTGATTGAGAATTTCCAATATCAGTTCTAACTCTTTTTCTTCTCTCTTTCTCCGTTGTCATGTCATCTATCAGTTGTTTCATTTGCCACTTCACATCCGAAGGGACCCTTTTACAAGGTTCAACTTCACCTTTAATACCAGCAAGGTGGTACTTCAACCGAGTAACACCACCACCATTGATCCGTTTATTACAATAAATGCATATACTTGCATTCTTTACACCAGCAACCACCTGTCCATGAGCCCATGCTGGATTATCTAATTTTGCTGGAGCTGAAGAAATGGAAGTCCCACCACTAGATGAGTTTTCAACCATGTAATTTAATCTGTTGTAAAAAGATAACACAAGTTAGAAATTAATAATTGTTCATATTCCTTTACTAATACAATGAACATCAGTATATTAACAAGCATTGTCTCTTGCAAAGGACATCCATAATACAATGAGCATCAGTATATTAACAAGTTGAGAAAAGAAACTACCACAATAGGATGAAAGAAAAATAAACTTTTGAGAGCCTTATCATAATTGTTTCTGCTTCTATTCAATGAAATCGATAACTAGGTTTGCAATCACAAAAAAACAGAGATGACTGAAAATGCAGCAAAAGCAGACACGATGACATCACTTTAGCATTCCACTATATGCATTGTCACAAGAGCATCTTTACTAGACATGCAACTCTCATTTCACTTGGTCAAGATTTATGATGTCTAGAAGAATGTCTCGTTTCCACCATGTGTTACATTTTTTTTCTCTACTAACAAAACCCCTCCCAATCACCACCTAGAAAAAATCAAATCCCGGGGAACCTAGTTCTATCTTCTTAAACTTTACCCTGAACCATCAAGATTTAACATCCACTACATAGCAGTCCATAAAACCTTACATCCTTTAACCAACCATTGCCACTATCTTAAAAACCAATTCCATACATCGCAATCCATTTACGCAAAACATATTCCTTTTAAATTAAGCAGCTAATACACCAACACAAATCAAGTACTAAATATAATGCTACATGACTTTTCAGTTAATTCTTTTGAAACTTTAACACTGTGATCCGAAGATGACATCGGATCAAATAACAGCCTAAAACAAACAATATAACTCGAACATCCGATAAAACTTAGCATTTCTCTAAATAATGAACTTAAGAATTTCAATTACTCATCCAAGCAAAAATTCCAAGGAATGTGTACCTTTCACTTTTATGCATTAAAGCTTGAAGAACTCAACAGGAGCATTTGGAATGTGTACCTTTCAGTTAATGCCGTGGAAGACGAAACAATGGGGGTGGTGTCTGTCATGAGAAGATTTGGGGAAGAAGTGAAGACCCGATGAGGGTGGTGCCGCCGTGTGGAAGAACAAGTTAGGGTTTGTGATTTTGAGTTAGGGATTAGGGCTGCGATTTTGAGGTGAGGAGTTATTGGATTAGGGATTGAGATTTGAGGTGAGATTCGAGGTGAGCTGATGGAAGAATTATGGAAAATTGATTTAGGGAAGAATTGATTTTGAGTCGGGGCTGTATGTTTGATTTAAATCGGAGAGGTAAGGATACACTAAACGATGTCGTTTTGATTTGAACCCAGAACGGAACGCCCAGAACGGAACCGAGGCGTTCCGGCCGGAATTTCCGGAACGGGCCGGAATGAAAACCGGGACGAAATGACGTCATTTTCGTCCCGGTTTTCTCACCGGCATGGCACGTTCCGGCCGTTCCAGCCGGAACGGCACGGAATTGACAGCTTTGGTCCTCACTTCATCTCCAAAAAGTTTTTGGACCCCTCTTGCACATGGATAAGATGCACTATGATCTCTTCTTGATACTCCAATGGACCTTTCAATTCTGAGATGGTTGAAACCTTCAAAACCAATGCATCTTTCAATGTCTTTGTCTTAGACAAAGTTATTGGACTATTTGAAACATGCAATGAGTCATTGTTGGTGTTTTTGGGCTGGTCTACATTATCCTCTCTCCTCGAAAGGATTCGACCTCGAATCAAAATCTATGTCAAACAACGTAAGATCAGTAACATTAAAGTTAGCACTAACACCATACCTGGAAGGTCAATTTTGTATGCCTTGTCATTAATTCTCTCTAAAACCAGAAATGGACCATCACCACGAGGTTGTTGTTTTGATTTCTTTTGGTTAGGAAATCATTCCTTATGCATGTGCACCCAAAACCAATCATCGGGATGGAAACAACCAGTTTACGTCCCTTATTTGTTTTAGAAATGTAAAATCTATTTTTTCCCTTCTATTTGTAGTCGAACTCCCTCATGGAATTGTCTCACCATCTTTGCCTTCTTTTCACCATCTAAACTTACAATTTCTGTGCGAAAGCGCATTAGCTATAATGTTTTATTTGTCTTGCTTGTACTTGATTACATAAGGAAATGTTTCAATGAATTCAACCCATTTTGCATGTCTCCTATTCAACTTACTCATGATCTAGATGGATTACAAACTCTTTTGACGAGAAGTAATGCTGTCATGTCTCAAGTGCTCTTACCAATGCATAGAGTTCTTTGTCGTAAGTGAGATAGTTCAAGGTCGCTCCACTTAACTTCTCACTAAAATAGGCAATAGTTCTTCAATCCTGCATCAAAACAACACCTATTACCATTTCAAACGCATAACATTCTATTTCAAATGCTTTGTAAAATTAGGTAAAGCTAAAACAAGTGTAGAACATAATTTCTCTTTCAAAAGAACAAAAGCCAATTCTTGTTCATCCCCCCATTTAAACACAACTAACTTTTTAACAACTTCATTCAAGGGTGTAGCTATTATACTGAATTTTTTCACAAAACGCTTGTAAAAACTAGCTAACCCATGAAAACTCCTTACCTCACTTACCGATTTGGTGTAGGGCAATCCCGGATGACCTTAACTTTGTCCTCATCCATCTCAATACCCTGTGCAGTTACAACTTAGCTAAGAAACACAATTTTCTCCATGCAAAAGGTACATTTTTTAAAATTAACATACAATTTCTCACTACGCAATACACTAAGTACATTATATAAATGATCAAGATGCTCAATTAGGTTCTTGATATAGATCAAAATGTCATCAAAATACACAACCACAAACTTACCTATGAATGCACGTAACACATGATTCATTAAACCCATAAACATACTAGGTGCATTTGTAAGTCCAAACGGCATTACTAGTCATTCATACAAACCATGCTTAGTCTTTAATGCAGTTTTCCACTCATCACCCTTTTATCCTAATTTGATGGTACCCACTCTCTAAGTCAATTTTAGAGAAAATACAAGATCCATGTAACTCATCTAACATGTCATCAAGCCTAGCAATGGGGTGTCTATATTTTACCATTATGTTGTTGATGACTCGACAATCAACACACATCCTCCATGTTTCATCCTTCTTAGGCACAAGTAGCACAAGTACAGCAAATAGGCTCATACTCTCAAGATTGTAGCCCTTTTCATCAGCTCATCATCTTGCCTTTGAAGCTCCTTCGTCTCCTCCGGATTGCTTCTATAGGCTAGTCGATTAGGAATTGAAGCTCAGAGTATGAAATCAATCTAATGCTCTATCCCCCTCAATGGTGGTAATCCATTAGGATTATCCTCAGGGAACACATCATCAAACTCTTGCAATAAAAAATAGCAATACTAGAAATAATATGATAAAGATCATTAGTATTAAAGTAAGCCTCTTTATACACAAGTAAAATCATTGGCTTGTTAGTGAAATATGCAGATCTGACCACACCCTCTCTAGCATAAAAATTAGGTTATTTCTTTAGTTTTTCCATATAATTCTTATCAATCTTCTTGACTTTCTTCACTTTTCGTCTTACCTCCATTTTCGGCCAGATTTGGGTGTTTTTGAGTTGTGATCAAATGGTTTGATTTATTTGGAGTGTTGGCCAAATATTTGTTTGTGTTTGGATGGGTGGGTGAATGGGTTGTGGTGGTATGCATTCTAGTTGAATCTGATGGTCTTCTCTCCCGTTGATCTTCACCTTGATTTTCTCTCCCCATCGTTTCATGCTCATTTTTTATCTTTATTTGATCATCATATACCTATTTGAGTGTAAGAGGTACAAAAATAATGATTTTACCATCTCTTACAATGGTATACCTTTTTTAACCCTATCATGAATTGCCTTCCTGTCATACTGTCATGGTCTCCCCAACAAGATGTGACTTGCTTGCATTAGTACCACGTCGCACATAACTTTATCAACATATTTCTCAATTGAAAATGAAATCACAACCTATTTAGTCACTTTCACTTCACCACTATCATTTAGCCATTGCAATCTATATGGTTAAACATGCTTAACAGTATACAAATTCAGTTTACTAACAGGCGTGGTACTGCAAACATTAACACAACTTGCATTATTTATAATTGAATCACACACCTTGCTTTGTACATAACAACGCGTATAGAAAATGTTCTCCCTTTGTTGATTCATTTAATCTCTCTTGACCTGAACCTGAAGTGTGCGCCTTATAACCAATGACTCCACAACCGGTAATGCTAACTCATACCCATCACTATCCTTAAATGGTGACATGCTTTCACAATCAAATTTGTCACTTTCAAATTTTATATCACCATCATCTCTAATCATCATGATTCTTTTGTTTGGACACTTTGAAACATAATGTCCTTGTCCTTAACACTTGAAACATTTAACTTTACGAGTATGTTTAGGTCGAGTTTCAGATTTACCTGTGGTACTAATAGGGACATCAACTTTAGCCTTTGGTGGTTCAATTCTATAAGGAACAAACGATCTCGGCCGAAAAATACCCTCTCTCTTTATATTCGACTTCCAAGATGATGAAAAATCCATATTAAATGGTGGTCAAACATGTACCTTTCTAAGTTGTCTATTTATCTTCATAATCATGTGAACCATGTCCTCTAGCTCCACATAGTGCTGTAGCTTAACCATATTAGCACTATCCTGATTCAACCCATTAAAAAATATAGTCTTGGTGGCATCTCTATCCTCGACAACATTGGCCTAAATCATTGTTATCTCTATCTCTTTGTGATTTTCATTTATTATCTTATAGTCTTGATTCACACCTTAGAGCTTCAGGTATAAGTCTTTGTAATAGTAGTTTGCACAAATTCGTATTCTCATTAAGACTTTCATCTCCCTCCAAGTTTGAACAGGTCGCTCTGCATTCCTCCTCCTATTGATTACAATTTGATTCCACCAAATCAATGCATACTCCATAAATTCAATTATCATCAATTTCACTTCTTCTTTTTGTCCAGAATAGCCATGCCAATAAAAAATTCAACCTGCTTTTTTCTCCCACTCCATATAAGCGTCGAGATTTTTTTTAATCTTGAATGTTAGAAATTTTCAATTTAATAGTGTCCAAGTCCCCATCCATATCTTCATAATTCTCCATGCCATGGAAATTCACATTCCTCATAGCCTTGTTCGCTCAAGCCTAATTCCTTGGTCAAAAGATGCAAAATCACAATCATCTTCACCCACATCTATGTTTTCATTAACAAACTCTACAAAATCAAATATGTTAATTCATACATCTATACAAACTGTATTTCCTCAGCGATCAGCCCCACTACTCTGTTGCTTTATCGAATGCACCTCATCTTTCAGATCCTTGTATGTCCTAGACAACAATTCGAGTTGTTGGCCTATAGCTTGCAAGTGGAAAGCTACGTTAATATTTTGAGTCGTTGATTCATTGTTTTTAGACATCCTTTGAATCTGCAAAATTTGGATAGAAATACAAAATATATTCTCACATCACTTGTGTATCACACAAACAAAAAATATATATGAAGGTTTTTCACTCTAAAAAGCAAACTACAAATTTTACCTCACAAGTTGCTTTCTTTTGGTTGTTTAGCAACTAAAATAAACAAATCAAAGTCAGTAACCTTTGCAGCGCACTCTAATTATAATTTTCAGACTCAAGAATCAATAAATATACTGAAAACAAAGTAAAACAAAACTATGATTACGATTTCACGAGTAGCAATGCAAATTCGTACGAATTGTGGACGAAACGAAGACACGAATTAAAACAAAAGAAAATATTAGCTAAAATAGTTACTTGACTCCTAGATAACCCAAATATAATAGAATCAAAGATTTGGACAAAACTGAACAATAAGGATCACATTTTGAAACTTGACGCAAATCTAACTTGTTACGTAATTTTTATGTAAAGAATTGAGACCCAAACTAAACGACCTCATAATAAACTCAAGCTCACTATTTAGTATTAAACAATCAACAAAACTCACTTTATAGGTCATTCTCTTACTTCTTGGTACCCAACCTCTTGTATGATTAGTATGCGGTAGAACTGAACCTTCAATTAAAAACTCTAGAAACCGATATCAAAATAAACCCAAATTTCATATGTGGTGTTATCTCTTCCCTAATACATAGAATATGAAGTTTTAATTGATTCAAATATGTTTTGATTATGGTTCACTAAGAGTAGTGTTTCTATGGCAAAATTGAACCTCGATAAGAGAGTGACAACAACTCGGGTTGTTGTCCTATGGCTCGCAATTAGAAAGTTATGCCAACATTTTGTGTCGTTGATTCGTTATTTTCAGAAATCTTTTGAATCTGCAAATTTTGGTTTGTAGCACAAAATATATCATCACCTCGTGTATCACAAAAAAAATATCAAGGCTTTTCACTCTAATAAGCTCATTTCACCTTTTACCTTACTATTTGCTTTCTTTTGGTTCTTTATGAGCTAAAATTAACAATTCAAAGTCTGTAGCCTTCCCAGTGCACTCTGATTATAATTTTCAAACTCAGGAAGCAATAAAAATACTGAAAACAAAACTACGATTACGATTTCATGGGTAGCAATGCAAAGTCGTACGAATTGTGGACGAAACAAAGACACGAAATAAAACCGAAGCAAATAATAACGAAAACATTTACTTGACTCCTAGATAACCCAAATATAATAGAAACAAGGATTTGGACAAAACTGAACAATAAGGATCACGTTTTGAAACTTGACGTGAATCTAACCTCTTATGCAATGTTTATATAATAGAATAGAAACTCAAACCAAATGACCTCGAAATGACATCCAGTTTAATATTTAGTATTATAATACCAAACAAACAACAACACTCAATTTATAGGTTATTCTCTTACTTTTAGTTACCCAACCCCGTGTATGATCAGTTTGCGGCAGAATTTAACCTCCAATTAAAACCTCCAGAAGTCGATATCAAATTTAATATATGGTGTGATCGCATACCCAATACACGGAATATAAAGTTTTAATTGATTCTAAGATTTTTTGCTTATGATTCACTAAGAGTAGTGTTTCTACAGCAGAATGAACCTCAAATTAAAACCTCAAGTAAACAATATCAGAATATTCTTATGGTTCACCTAGAGTTGTGTTTTCTACAACAAAAATTGAATGATCCTTCAAATTTCAACTAATCCCTCTCTTTTTTAAATATACTCATGTGATTAGAGACAGTAACAAGATAAATATAACCATTTTTTTCTTAGATGATGTAGACACGAAGAACGAAAAGATGGATGCAAACCGTGAAAAATTTAAAGGAACAAAAAAAATGAAAATAACATAAGGATATGATCTTGTTTCAGAACCTAGCTCTGATACAAACTGATGCAAACCTCGTTATCACGTGGTCACACAACCCACAATCAAGATTGAGATATGATGTCGGATAACCAAAATAGGTCTGATAGTAGTGTGACACAATGGAAACCTACTCCAAGGGACCAACACTATTGGAATGAATAGAATGACGCCAAGAAGCTAGCTAATCTTCGATAAGTCAGATTCAGTTCGTTCAAAAACTAAAGAATGCCAGAATCACTCACACTTTAAAATTGAAAAATTCAGAAGTAATATTCATTAATGGTTGTCGAAATTCAACTTACATGAGTTTAAATAGTTCTCGAAAAACTAACCCTAATGGACCCTTTATGTGGACTTAAATGAGGTCCACTCAAAACTGACCCAAAACCCTAAATTGGAAAGCCTATGACTTAATCCAAACAAGCCTTGGATCCTAGCTGAAAACAAAGTATTAATTAAACCAAAAAAAACTTGGGTTGTAGCTAACAAAATTAAATAAAGCCTATAATATTAAATCCATATTCTTCCATGAGAAGAATAGAAGTAAAATATTATAGAGCTGATTCAAAACCTATTTATAGTCTTTCAACCAACCCCTTGATCCTAGAAACAAAAAGGAAAAGATAGTCACCCATGTTGTTTCCAAGTTGTAGTAGGATTATTTTGTTTTCTTTGTTGTCTTCACTTCATGGCCCAAATAAGGTTGTATTGGACCCTTTCTGCACATGGATAAGATCTATTAGGGTCTCCTCTTGATACTCCAATGTACCATGCAATTCCGACTTTGTTGAAACCTTCAAAACTAATGCATTCAATGTCTTTATCTTAGACCGGGTCATTGGATCATTTGGAATATGTAAAGAGTCCTTGTTGGTTTTTGTGGGTTGATCCACATCAAGTGATAAGGAGATTGCATAGTATGTTGAAGGGGAAGCTTTGGTTATAAAGTGTGCGCTGAATATGCAAATCAAAGATGATGATGTAGAGAAGCAATGAGAAAACATATTTCACACTCGATATCACATACACAACAAGGTGTGTAGTATAAGAATCGATGGTGGTACTTGTGCTAATGTAACTATAGATACTCTTGTGAAGAAATTGAATTTGGTTTGTATTAAGCACCCTAGGCCTTATAGATTGCAATGGTTTAATGAATGTGATGAAGTAAAGGTTATGAAGCAAGTATCAATTGAGTTTTATATTGGGAGGTATTTTGATGAGATTATGTATGATATAGTCCCAATGCATGCTAGTCACTTACTATTGAGGTGTCCATGACAGTTCGATTGGAAGGTGATTCATGATGGGTTAAGAAATAAGTTCACTATTGTAAATGATGGTAAAATCATCACTCTTGTATCTTTATCTCTAAAACAAGTGTATGACAATCAAATGAGATTCAAAAGAGAATGTGAGGATGAGAAGAGTGAAAATTCATGTGAGGATGAGAAGAGTGAAAATTCATGTGAGGTCAATGGTGAGAGAAAACCATTAGATCTGACTAAATCTAAATCATAAATTAAATTGTTTGATAGTGGAGGTAAAACCAGAGGAGTGAAGAAAGCAAGGTTGTGTGATGATAATAGTGTGGAAAAACTAAAGAGACAACCATTTTTTTATGCAAAAGGAGCTCAAATCAAATCTGCGTTTTGCACTAACAAGCCAATGATCTTACTTTTATATAAGGAGGCTTATTTAAACACTAACAATCTTGATTCTATTGTTCCTAGTGTGGTTGTTTCCTTATTGCAAGAGTATGATGATGTATTCTTTAGAGATATTCATGGTGAATTACCACCAATAAGGGGAATTAAACATCAGATTTATCTTGTACCTGGAGTGTCAATTCCTAATCATCCAGCTTATTGAAGCTATCCCAAGAAGACAAAGTGGGTGTTGGCTCTCCGGTGACTTCTGCGGTTGTGGCTCACCGCAGAGCCAAAGTGTTTGGTAAAGGTAGGAACCACAATTTTGCAACTGTGGGTCCCTCCAAAAAATACGGTCGAGCTGCAGTTAACGAAAAGCATCTGTGAGATGCTTTTTGAAAACCTCAGCCGCAACAAACATGGGAAATTTTCTAGGAAATTTATCCATTTGACTGCATGAAAATTTTCTGAGCATGAACACACAGAGGCAACGACTGCAAAGAATTTTTCTTAGGGATCAATGTTTGGTCGAACCAAGCTTCCTTGTCTCTCTCTTGCTTCCCCACCTATTAGTCTTTCTCTCTCTATAGTTACCGACGGTCTCTCTCTACACAGTTATCGGCAGCTCTCGGAGAGCACCACCATCATCTCCTTCATCACCGGAAACTTCTCCTCCACGCCATAAGCTCCATTGTAACCTCCAACAGCAGCAAGCCCCGGCATAAGCAGCACCAGTTGCAACCTTCCAATGATCCTACCAACCACCACAGTGCACCATTTTTGATGCCACCACCATGGAAGAACCACCCCGGCCTCCTTTACATGTCGGTATCGGCCAATGACCCTCTAGTCACAGTCGGTCATGTTACTGTTCACGTGTTATGTGAACAGTAACTTCATGAATTAATTCACGATGAACGCAGCCCACTGTTTTTTTAACTCTTAACTCTTGGGTAGAGCTGGGCTGGACCTCCTCGCAGCCCAGCCCAAGTCTAGGAGAGATGGGCATTTTGGCCCACCTTGGCTGGGTCGGCCCATTTAGTTAGGTCAGACCTAGTTTGATCTTTTTTAAAAAATATATATATATATATATATATAAAAAAAATGTGTAGATAAAGATTAGTCCTGATGAAAAGAAAAAACACGTGACTTCGTTTCACTCCACAACCCTATTGTTTTTCGATTGATTATGAATCAGAGACTTGCAACTGGATTTGGCCTTAAAATTATATCTCTATAGCTAGATCGCAGATGTTGTTACTAATGATATTGTTACCAGATGCTGTTCATCCATCAAATAGCAAGGGATCGTAGAGGCATTAATGTATTGATTTAGTTTGTGATGAAATTACAAGTAGTTTAATGGGAGAATAAAAACAAATGTCTAATTTACTTGAATTATTAATTATATTTTATTGTTATGATTATTAATCTACAATATTTAAAAATCAATATATATATATATGTGTGTGTGTGTGTGTGTGTGTGTGTGTGTGTGTCCTTTAAAGTAATTTCACAAGTTGACAACAATATGAAAAATATGATAACCAAACACACAAAACTGCTTTTCATTGAACCTCAAACTAAATCACAGTTTTAACCAAACACTTCAATTTCAGTTATGAATCGCAGCTAAAAGTGCTTTTCATGAATCTGTTTTTATTCAACCTCAACCGCAACAGCAACCGTAATGTTAAACACACCCAAAAGAGCTTCCAAGGCAAGTAGAAGACTTGATGATGAAGGGATCCATGAGAGTATGAGCCTTTGTGTTAGAAGACTTGATGATGAAGGGGTACATCCATGAGAGTATGAGCCTTTGTGTTGTGTTAGTTTTACTTGTGTCTAAAAATGATAGAATATGGAGGATGTGTGTTGACTGTCGCATCGTCAACAACATAATGGTAAAGTATAGACATCTTATCCCTAGACTTAATGATATGTTGGATGAGTTTTATGGATCATGTATTTTCTTTAAATTTGACTTAAAAAGTGAGTATCATCAAATTAGGATGAAAGAGAGTGATGAATGGAAAACAATATTTAAGACTAAACATGATTTGTATGAGTGGTTGGTCATGCTGTATGGGCTAACAAATGCTCCTGACATGTTTATGAGATTGATTAATCATGTTTTGCGTGTTGTCATTCAAAAGAACTTAAAGACCCAGGAAGAGTGTTTGTCATTCATAGAGTTTGTATAAAATCATAGCATGCATTCTACTACTAATTTTTCACCATTCATGATTATGTATGGATTTAACCCTTTAACTCTCATGGATTTAATTCTTTTATCTATTTATGAAAGGGTAGTTTGGATGAAAATCATTAAGCACAGGTAGTGATTACATCCCATAAAAGTGTAAGCTAATAGATTGAAAAGAAGATTCATGTGTATGCACATAAAGCCAATAAGGGGCATAAACAACTTTTATTTCAACCTGGTGATTAGGTTTAGGTGCAAATGCTCAAGGAGAGATTTCTTGGCCAAAGGAAGTCCAAGTTACATCCGCGAGGAGATGGACCTTTTCAAATCTTGGAAATGATAAATGACAATGCATATAAAGTTGATTTGTCAAGTGAGTATGGTGTTAGTGCCACGTTTAATGTTTCCGATCTTACTTTGTTTGATGTTGGTAGTAATGATTCAAGGTCGAATCTTTTTAAAGAGAGAGGGAGATGACCAGGCCAACACCAAGCGTAATCATGTAAATGACCCATTGGTGGTGCCAAGTGGACCTATTACGAGAGTTAGGGCAAAGAGACTTAAAAAGACATTAAATAGGTCAATCTAGAGCACATGGAGTAAGATGGACTTAGAGGAACAGAGGACACATATGGAGCTTAAAGAATAGCCTCTAATTCATATAATCCAAGTCCATGAAGGGTCCCATTCAAGTTCTGAAAAAGGCTAATGTGTTAGGCCTTATGACAACCTTGATTTGGGCTTATTTTTCTTAATATGATATGGAGTCAAAGTCCAAATTATTTTCTAAAGAAAGGAGGATTTCTAGTATTAAAAGAAGAAGCTTCCTAGTATAGAAAGGAAACCTAAAGGCCAACAACATTCATGACTAAATAAATCTTCTTTATCTTACTTTAATGTGTTTGCAACTTATATTTTTATTTAAAATTCATATTTTATGTTTTAGGGACAATAAACATCAATTGGGCCTAAATACTTAAGGATTTGAGTTTGATTGGAAGTGGGCTCTCTACAAGTCCATATATTTGGGTATTTTAGGGTTTAGCTTAGGTTAAAAACACTTATGTAACCAAATTTTTAGATTAGGTTTTTTTATGGTTAATGATATTATGATTACAACATCAACTTTGTGTGCTTGTGAGGTGAGAATTCTCTCTTTCTTGATTCTCTATGCGAA
>CM045916.1:4490084-4568547 GCA_025169955.1 Salix arbutifolia | reverse complement strand
CAATCAAAGCACGCGGACATAACAAATCTGCCCTTGACAAGTAATTTCCTCACTGAACCATGGCGAAGACCTGTGCTGTAACCCCCGCTTGCTCTGCCGATGCAAAAATACTTACTGCAGTTCACTTGAGCTCCAAGATCCAACAGTGTAGCGTTAGGTTCCTTTTTGAATTTCCGAAACTTTGTCAACCTTTGTTCTGACTTGCACCTGCACTTAGCAGATTGGCTTGTGGGTCTGAAAAGGGCCCCCCTGATCGCCACCATCCACCACACCACTATAAGCAACATGTAGATTTTAGACTGTATCTCTTACTCTATCTCCTCCCCACCCCCAAGTGATGGAAGTAGAAATCAATGGACATGCTAATCAAGTCGATACTTCTTTTAAACTTAGCATGAAAAAACAATATTTAAATAGTTATTTAGTTTTAATATTTCATCTACTTCCATGACAGAAGCCCTAAGATAACGACAATACGCTACAAAAAGAATTGTGAGGGCATGGAGGACTTCGTGGTAGTTTCTTGAGCACTCACCACGACCGTAATTGATTGACTCTAGCTCCAGTCAATTAATTTCAGGGACCATAATTGACTGATACTCGCTCCAGGCAATTAATTTCAGGGCAGCATGGAATTATACAGATTTTAAATTTTAAGTAAAAGTAAAAATATATTTTTTAGTGTTTTTCAAAAATATTTTCCAAATGATATTAGTCCTCTTCCGGTGATTTTTAATGCAACTTTTCAGAAATTATTAGAATATTTCTTATTAAATTATTAGAATATTTCATAAAAATCAAACGTCGACTTCCTGTTCGATATAGTGAGAATCAATGAGTTTTTTGAAGGATTCTTCGGGAATTAGGGTTTCCAATGTCCTGGTTTCTGTTCCTATATAAGGTTTTGCCTGTGCCGGTTATGACTTCTCCGACGCATACGCTAATGGTCGTTTTGGCGAGAGGTCGAAGAGGTGATGATGGTGTGGCGCAGGAGGTTGTTTCAGCGCATGGCTATTCAAGAGCGGGCTGCTGCTACTAAAGCATCTTCCAAGTAGTATGCTAAGAAGGTTGAGTATCGGTTGTTGTGAATTAATTATTATCTAATATCCTAAAAGAGATTGGGGTTGGCACTGTAGCTTAAGACTCATTGTCATTGTTGACTGGATATATGCTCCGGTGCTTCGCGTGCATACGTGAGTTTCTTTTTTTCCCGTTAATGAACAGTATATTAACGAATTTGCCCCTCGAAAAAGACAAAAAAAGCCGCCTGGGTTGAGGGGCTTCGCAGTAATTGCACATTTCGGTCTGGCCCGGTCCGCCGCACTTCTGATTTTTTATTATTTTTCAAAATTGGCTAAATACGGATATAGCCTCTAATAAGACAAAATTGATGACTTGGGAACAGGGACAGACCGGTAATTGACCATATTTTTTATTATTTCTTTCGGTTTACTGTCGGTGCGTGCGGAGCATGCAACCGACGGTATTCCGCCTCATGCCCTATGTAAGTGGTGCGTGAGGGGTCATACGGTGAACGGAGATGGGCTACCGGCATCTCCTTTGATGCTCCTTCGCGTGATCTTCCTCCCGGTGCAGCGCGTTTCAGCAACAGGTGGCTGTGGACGCGGCGGTGACCGGTGAAAGCCGCTGGACCCGTTTCTCTCTCTCCTGCACGTAAAAGTGCAAGAGAGGCCCCCGATTTTGTATCTTTTTCATTTCGGTCCTTGCAATTTTTATTTTGTGTATGGTCCTGATTTCTGTTATATAAGTTTTGATTTAGTTCGATTGAATCCTTCGATTGAAATTAATTCAATGTAAAAGTTTCACTTCGGTCGTCCTTTTTTTAATTTCCGGATTGGGTTTAAATAGATTAATATATTCGGTACAAAAGTTTCAATTTTATCCTTTGATTGAAATTATCAATTTTATCCTTTGATTGAAATTGATAATATATTTGATTTTCATTTTGGCCCTTATACTTTTGATTTTTTATTTTAATCTCTTTGTATTTAATTTTCATTTCGGCACTTATTCTTTTGATTTTTTATTTTAATCACTTTATTTTTTTATATTTCTTGAATAATCCCTACTTTTATCCATGTATATATAAGTGTGCTCTTGACTTTGATTTCTAATTTTTTTATTTTCTTATTTGTTGAGGTGATATTTTAAAAAAAAAATAGCTTTAAATTTTATTTTGTATCTATGATCATTTGAAAATTGATATTTATGTTTTTTTCCCTCCCTTTTTTCTTTCTTTTAGTTTTTTATTGGTTTTTTAATTATTATTTCCAAGTCAAATGAATTTTTTTTACCTCATAATTTTTATTTGATTTTTTTGTTTGATCTTTTGTTAAAGTTATTAGGATTTTTTTATCTTTCATTTTTTTTCATTATTAACACAATAATAATAATAATAATAATAATAATAATAATAATTTCAGTTATTTTTCTCGCTTGCTCTTTTGTTAATGTTTTTCAGTTTTTTTCTCTCACGATAATTTGATAATTTTTATTGTTTTGACAGTAATAGCAATGATAATTTTAGATGTTAAGACTTCGATGTTGCTGTTTTTATAATAGGATGTGGTGATCTGTTTTATTATATTAAATTTTGCATATATAGATATTATATTTGAATTTTGTACCAGCAAATTCTATTAATTTCTTTAATCCTAACAATTATAAAAATTGCTTGCTCAACCCGCAACGTAGTGCGATCCATTTTTTTAATGTTCAAGTCAAATGTTTTTTTTCCAGTTAATAATTTTTATTTTTGTTTTATTATTTATTTTATTTGTTCTTTCTTTTATTTTTTTTATTGGTTTTCTTTTATTATTTTTAGGTCAAATTAATTTTTTTAACCTCATAATTGTTTTTTATTTTTTTGTTTGATCTTTTGTTAAAGTTATTAGGATTTTTTTAGTCTTTCATTTTTTTTTTCATTCTTAACACAATAATAATAATAAGAATGATAATAATAATTTCAATTATTTTTCTGACTTGCTCTTTTGTTAATGTTTTTCAGTTTTTTTCACTCGGGATAATTTGATAATTTTTATTGTTTTGACAGTAATAGCAATGATAATTTTAGATGTTAAGACTTCGATATTGCTATTTTTATAATACGGTGTGATGATCTATTTTATTATATTAAATTTTGCATGTATAGATATTATATTTTATTTTTGGTCCAGTAAATCCTATTAATTTCTTTAATTCCAATAATTATAAAAATTGCTTGCTCAGCCCGCAACGTAGTGCCATCAATTTTTTTTAATTTTCAAGTCAAATAATTTTTTTTTCAGTTAATAATTTTTATTTTTGTTTTATCATTTATTTTATTTTTTTATTTGCTCTTTCTTTTATTTTTCTTATTGGTGTTTTTTTATTTTCAAGTTAAATGAATTTTTTTTACCTCATGATTTTTATTTTATTTTTTAGTTGATCTTTTGTTAAAGTTATTTGGAATTTTTTAATCTTTCATTTATTTATTTTTTTATTATTAACATAATAATAATAATAATAATAATAATAATAATAATAATAATAATAATAATAATAATAATAATAATAATAATAATAATAATAATAAGAAGAAGAAGAAGAAGAAGAAGAAGAAGAAGGAGGAGGAGGAGGAGGAGGAGGAGGAGGAGGAGGAGGAGGAGGAGAATTTTAGTTATTTTTCTTACTTCCTCTTTTGTTAATGTTTTTCAGTTTTTTTCTCTCAGGATAATTTAATAATTTTTATTATTTTGACAGTAATAGCAATAATAGTTTTAGATGTTAAGACTTTGATGTTGTTATTTTTATAATAAGGTGTAGTGATCTGTTTTATTAGATTAAATTTTGTATATATAAATATTATATTTTAATTTTGGACCAACAAATCCTTTTAATTTCTTTAATCCCAACAATTATAAAAATTGTTTACTCAACCCGCAATGTAGTGCGATAAATTTTTTGAATTTTCAAGTCAAATGATTTGTTTTTTTAGTCAATAATTTTTATTTTTTTTATCATTGATTTTATTTTTTATTTGCTCTTCTGTTAATGTTTTTATGCTTTTTTTATCCTTTGATTTAATTTTTTTCCCCTGTTATTAACTCAATAATAATATTAATATTAAGAATAATAATAATAATTTTAGTTTTTGTTCTTACTTGCTTTTTTGTTAATTTTTTTTGTGTTTCTTTCTCGGGTTAGTTTAATAATGTTTATTGTTTTGACAGTAATAGTGGTGATAATTTTAGAAGTTAAAACTTCAATGTTACTGTTGTTATGATAGAATATGTTGATATGTTTCATTATATCTAACTTTACATATTGAAATATTATATTTTAATCTTAACAATTGTAAAAATTATTTGCTCCGCCCGCACTACTCCCGCAACGTAGTGCAGGCAATTTAACTAGTTTGGTCTATAATATGAGGGTGTGTTTTGTTAGTTTGGGTTTTTGAATTTTTAATAATAATTGGTTTTTAATACTGCGAGTGAAGAACTCCTCATGGGAGAGATATGTTGTATAGTTTTCTTGGTTTTAAACATAAAAAAATGAATCGAATCCAAACTGTTGAAATTGGAACCGGTTTGGGTTCAATTTTTTATTATTATGATTTGGTTTTTTTAAAGTAAAAATTGAACTGACCAGAAAATGATCACCCTTCCCACTTGGGTTGCGAGTCAAACTAGATATTGTAGATTTAATTATAGAAATTTCTCCATTGTTTTTTTATTTTGATAACCGGGGTGTCCGGGCCAGCTTACGTGCAGCACAACTAATCACGGGATCCACTGAACATCCTGCAAGCCCAATGAACAGGTAAGACACCGCAGGGATGACAGACGCGCATGGTGAGGCTTGAACCCTGGTACAGAGAAAAAGAACAAGTCTCTTCTTCCACTAGGCCAAGACCCCAATTGCAAAATTTCTCCATGGTTGATGTTGACAGTGATGGAAGCATACATGACCTATGGCCTCCACATACCAAGTAATTGTAGATTTTCAATTTAGGGCATCATAATATCTCCATGCACCAATTAAAAAATAACAACATTCTTCTTGTCATTACAATAAATCTTCTTGTTTTTTCTTTCTTCTTAAATACTTAAGTCTATTTTTTTTTAACACAATCAACAAGTAAGGTGGATATTAGGGATTTGGAGTGTGAGGTGGGCATGTGAGACCATTGCTATCTGAATTTCTTCCACTATACAGGACAGTGGGATGGTCTGTGAGACAATTGCTATCAAGCATTGTTTTCTACGAGATGGGTCCGTGAAACCACTGCCTTTAAGCTTGAGAAGGGATGATATTATATGATTTAATTAAAATTCAGTGTATAAAAAATAAATATGAATTTAGCGTGTTAGCTAGAATGGACAATGGACCTTAGATTAATATATGACACATCTTTCAATGGAAATTATAAGAACATGACTAAAAGGTTAATGCGAGGCACCTCACTTTTCTTGACGATGATGGTGGAAATACAAGACTTCCTACGGAAATCACGTGTGGAAAATCATGCCCACCACTTAATTCCTTGATGAGGAAGATTCTCAATTTTTCGAAAGACTAATTATTGTACTATTTACTTAATTTGGATATCCCTTGAATTTTTTCACACCAAATTTAAAATTCAGGAAAAGTAAATCTATGAATTTTTTTATAAATAAATATTATTGTTAATATTTTAATTACCCCATGGTTACTTCAAGTAAACCTTACTTTTATCAGAGAAATCAATGTAAGAACATTTAGGGACAGGCACTAGTTGATCGAGTACTTACATAGACAAATAAAATCAATTAGAGTACTTGAATATAAAAAAATATAAATTATAAATATTTTATATATCTTTGTTGTTCATAAAATAAAATAAATTCTGACTCGTCTAAGAAAACTAACTGTGACATCATTATTCTGATAATAAAATTAAGGAAGATGTTTTATTTATCAAAAAATAAATAAATTCTGTAAATTTTTCCAGAAGGAACATCTCCCATTGATGGTAGAAATCAGCGAGAGAAAGAGGCAGTACCAAACCAGAATAGAAACATGGCCCAAGAATTCCAACAAAAACAACAATGAATTCATTCATGGCCTACCGATTCTTTAGCAGATGAAATGAAAAGATAAAGACCATGTGAAGCTGGAAGAATGTCTCTTCTAAATAAGACGAACCTCGTATGTATTTTTTTATTCTTCAAATCCGGATCTTGAAACTCTAATTGATTTAAGTTAATTAAATTAAACTTTGTTTGGAAAATTAAAAATTAGTATTTTTTTTCTTAACACCTCCGATCCTCACATGCAAGCATGAAAAACAAATTATCAAGAATAGTCACAAATCAAAGCAATGTCAAATAACCAAAAGAAAAGAAAAGAAATCAAGAGCATGGTTGTTAAAATCGCGAGTTGACTCGCAAAATCATACGATTTTGCGAGTCAACTCATCAAATCGTGTCAACTCGGGAAGAAAAATTGTTTTTGGTCAAACTCGGTCAAAATCGCAAAATCGGACCGGATCGGTTCGATTTTACAATTCTGCTCCAAATTTTAAATTTTGAAATTTTGCTCCTCGCGCCAGGCGCCCAGGCCCCCCCCCCCCCCCCCCCCCCCCATATATATATATACTCTCTCTCTCTCTCTCTCTCTCTCTCTCTATATGTATGTATATACATGGTTGTCAAAATCGCGATTTTGACACGACACGGAAGGGGTTTCGAAAACTCGGATCGTAAGATCGTAAAATCATACTTGAATTTTTCCGTACAAAAATCGTGATCACAGCTAAAATCGTGTAGGTAGAAAAATCATAAAATCGTAAGTAAAATATTTCTGAATACAATACAACATAATTATTTCTGAATATTTCTGAATACAATACTTCAACCATAATTATGTTGTATTGTATTCAGAAATATTTTACTTACGATTTTTCTACCTACACGATTTTAGCTGTGATTTTACGATTTTTGTACGGAAAAATTCAAGTATGATTTTACGATCTTACGATCCGAGTTTCCGAAGCCCCTTCCGTGTCGTGTCAAAATCGTGATTTTGACAACCATGATCAAGAGACTAAAAAAAAATCTAGGAACTATACAAAAAAATCTCACTACCCACGATACGTTATTGAGGCCTGTTATTTTTATTTTATAATAAAATAACTTCTTCAAAAGAACACAATTGATTATAATTTTGTGGCCATAATTTAACTAGGCTAGTTAATTAGCTCTCATAGTTTTAAAAATATATTGTTAATTTACATTATGTTAAATCTATTTATAATGCAATACTTTCATTAATCTATATTTTTCAATGATTTTATGTTCTTTTTTGAAAAATAAAAAATAAAATTATTAAAAAATGGAAATATGATTAGAGAATAACGTATTTCAATTATATATGCATATATAAACAAATCAAGAGTAATTAATAGACGATGATCAAAAGATTATTTACTATTTCTTTAATATTACAAATATTAATTAATTAACTAACCACTTGACTCATGTTCCACCGTAGATCAAATATGTTTTCCAACAAACAAATCGAATACAGAATGTTTTTTTGCATGAAAAACCCTAAATGTTGATCAAAAAGCGTATGCAAACACATAATTAAATAAATTAAAAACGATATATAAATAATAATAAAATAAGTGATTGACGATAACAGAAAATAAAATTGGAAAAATCAAGATATGAGTATTGATCAAGCTATTTGATCTCACAACATGGGTCATTTACTCAATTATTTTTAATGATTTTTCATTTCTTTTTCTATTCATTAAAATAATAATAAAAGTAAACACACATATTAAAAAAAAATATGCAAGGTTGTTTGTTTTAGAAATATTATTTACAAATAAATAACTTTTATTTTTTAAAGAATAAAGTTCATATACATAAAACATGGAGAAAAAATCATAGATGAATCATAACAATGTCTTCAAAAATTAAATATATACAAAATAATTAAAAATAAAAACTATATTCAGAAAATAAAAATAAAAAAATAACAGGGGATGTATATTCATTGATAAATAAATTAAAAGGTTATTTTAAAAAAAATATCAATGAAAATAAAAACCAAATTAGAATATAACAAAAAAAGGCAACACTAGTCTAAGTGTCCAAGGATATTTTAAGGAAATAAGAAAAGAAACAACTTGGATTATAGCCTCGATCGGGTTTGATATGTTGATTTTATTTTAATTAGACAATAAAAGTATAGAAATGACAATAAATATTTAAATTTTTAAATATTGATTACTTAAAAAGTTTTTTGAAGGTATGAAATTGAATAAAAAGAGGAGAAGAATAATTAGCCTGGGTTAACTCTAGATAGTGTGATAGACATGTAAACCAAATAATAAGAAATGATTTAACCTAGATTAATTCATAAAATTTATGGGTCAGGTCATAATATTGTAACAATATAATATAAAAGAAATTGAAGAAAAACACAAAGTAAATCATTCAAAAAAAATATTGAATGATGAATCATAAAATAATAAGCAAAAACAATACTGACATGCATTAATTTTTTAAACCCATGACTTGGATCATTAGACTAGAAACACCATATATAAAATAAAATTATGAAGCCCGATCCTAAAAAATAAAACATTGCGGGATGAAATTAGAAAAAATATCTGAAATAAAAAATAGTAATTAAAATAATAAGGATAAAAATCAAAATAAAAAAAATATTAGAGGGAAACAAAAATGTTTTGACTAGGGGGTAAATAAAAAACAATCCTTAGCAAAAAAAGACCAAATTGGATAAAACAATGCTTTTAAGACTTCAATTGAACGATAAAATTAAAAACCACTAAATACTTTTATATAAGAGCCAGGGAAAAATAGAAATAAATGGGACAAAGATTTAATTGAAAAAAAAATAAAACAAGACAAATTAGAATTAAATGACTAGATTAAAAATAAAGAAAAAAATTAGGGACAAAAATAGAAAAAAAAAGAGTAATGATTGAAATTAAAATAACAAAAACAAAGAGAGTCAACCAATATTTGTTTTCGGAGAGGAGAAAGGAAAAAAAAATACCTCAGGTAACAACCTGCCCCACACTTACAACGATGTTTCCATCAACATTGTGGAATGTGAGGTTTGGTCACTAAAGCTCCACACGTTTTGAGGTATGAATTACACATGTCAGTAAATTTTTAGATTTAAATATTAATTAATAAAGTTAAAAAGACCAAATTATCTTTCATGATTATGAAATTGATAAAAAAAAAAAAACAATGAGAAAGGATAAAAATAGCCTTCAAAACTTATTTTTTTTCTTGAATTAAAAAGTAAAAATGCCTTTACTGTGTTTTAAAAAGAAAATGATAAAAATACCCCTTGTCAGTATTTTTTATTTACTAGCCAATGACCCCGCGCCTCGTTGCGGGCGACATTATATTTTTTTCAACTCAAAAAAATATTAATTGTGTGAGATTTTTTTACTATAATATAAATTTAGGCAAAATAATAAATTTGTGGAGAATTTCTGAAAAGTGCAAGTTTTCTATAAAATAAATTAATTTTATATCGATATAAATTTATCTGTTTAGTAGGTTTCAATGAAATAATCATCATAAAATTATCAACATCGTTCAAAAAGCAAGAAGATTCGGATATCTGAATAATTGAATTCACTATATTAAGATTAGTTAATTTTATAATTCAAATTAAATTAAACACAAAAACAAAATATATATTATGAAACTATCTACAATAATCAAATAACAAAAATAAGTAGTTAATTTTCTATCTACAAAAATGAAAACATTAATTGAAAATCTATCTCTATGTTACCATCATTATCATTACTATAACAGTTAAAATTATAATCAACATCACTACCCAGACAATTAAAATCATTAAATTATCCCGAAAAATAAAATAAAAAAGAAAAATATTTTTACAAAAAAAATAATAATCACTGAAATTATCATTATTATTGCACAAACAATAAAATCATAAAATCATCTAATCCAAAGAACAAATAAAAATAATAGAAAACAAAGGGAAAAACTGAGCAATATTAATTTTAAAATTATCACCAATATAAATTAAAATTTTAGGACTAAACCAATTAAAAATAAAACCCCAATAAAAAATGACAAAAATTAAAAACAAAAACTAAAAGAATAGATGCATAAATACAGATAAAAAATAAACATTGTCCAAGAATGACCATAAAAACCAAAGAAATTAATATCAAATAGAAAATTCAAAGAATAAGGATAGAAATGAAAAATAAAACATATAATTATTTCCAATCGAAGGAGAAAATTAAAACAAATAAAAACCTAGGGATCGAAACAAATAAAAGTGTTTAAAAAAAAATGTAGAGTAGTTTTGTATAAAAAATTAAAAGAATAAGGATCGAAATGAGAAGTAGCATATATGACTAATTTCAACTGGAGGACACAATTAAAATAAATCAAAATAAAATATATAATTAATTCTAATCAAAGAAGAAAATTGAAGAAAAAAATTTGAGACCGAAATAAATAAAAGTATTTTAAAAAAAATGCAACCTAATTTTGTTAAAAAATTAAAAGAATAAGGACCGAAATGAAGAGTAACATATATGATCAATTTCAATTGGAGGACATAATTAAAACAAAATATATATAATTAATACCAATTGAAAGATAAAATTGAAATAAATAAAAACCTTGGGACTGAAACAAATAATGACATTTTTAAAGGTAATTGCAGTGTAATTTTGTTTAAAAAATAAAAGAATGAGGACTGAAATAAAAATTAGCATATATGACCAATTTCAATTGGAGGACCAAATTAAAATAAATTAAAACCCGCGTACCGAAAAAATTAAAGGAACGAAAAACAAATAAAAAATCAAAAGAATAAGGACTGAAATAAACACTAACATATATAATCAATTTTAATTGGAGGGCACAATTAAAAACAATCAAAATTTCTTTTCAAGAAATCATGAATAAAAACAAAAAAAACCTCAGGGACTAAAATAAATAACATACACACATGAAGGACTTCTATGTAATGTGGGGCGGTAGGAGAGAGAAACAGGAGATAAAACCCAAAACCATTCATTGCCGATACCCGGAACACCATCGGTTGACACACGCCAGATCAGAAGGTAAAGGACATGGCGGCGCACCAGAGGACAAGGTAAAAGTGCAGTTTCCACCTCTTGAATCTGTCACACATGCCGCCTAAACAACGCATGCGCGTGAAACACTGCTGACACGTCCGCACAAAAAGTATGTAGTGATTCAGAAAAGGAAATAATAAAAATTTGATAAATTACCTATATATCCCTATACGTAGCGATATCAACAAAAAAAACCGGAGGAAAGAACAACAATATCAGAATATTCACAGACGGAGGACGTAGACGGAACCCTCGAGCAAACAGCTAGCTATACTTCCATAAAAATGGAGCTTTTTGTGTTGAAGATAATGGATATCAAGACTGCAGCAGATTGAAGATTAGAGTATTGAGTCCTAGTGTGTTTCTAGGATTAATGTTTAGATTAGTATTGAATTAGCTGTAGGGTATTTGTTTCAATTAAGATCATGTTGATCATGTTTTCTAGCTTAGGTGCAATTTGAATTCTAGGACTTATCTAGTACAAGAAGAAGTTGTAACCAACTATAACTCTTGTAACCTTTTCAATTTTGCTATAAATAAAGAAAAGGGATGGCAGTAACCTTACCTCGATTCTACTCCTTGAAATCAAAATTCTGTTCTTGCGTGTTCTTAAAATTCTGGGCAGTGTTCTTGCTTGTTCTTCATTTCCGGGCAATTCTAGAAATTGATTTGAACAGTGTCAGTTTTTGGTCAATAAGTCAGTTTTGTTGACTTTCGTTGACTTTTTGTTTTTTTTTTATTTCTACAATTGGTATCAGAGCAGATTGTTCTTTGTGGGGATTGTGTGAAACACGAGTGATTTATTTGTGAGGTCAAATAGAAAATCAAAGCTTGTGAGGTCAAATGAAGGGTTCTTGAAAAAACAGAATTTCTGTTTTTTTCGTGCATTTTTGTGTGCTATGTGCAATGGATTCTGGTGCAAATTTTTCAGCCAAAACACCTACATTTACAGGAGTGAATTATGGTGTGTGGGCTGTAAAAATAGAGACATACTTGAAGGCATTTGATCTGTGGGAATATGTGGAGAAGGACAAGGTTCCAACTCCCTTAAACAACAACCCAACCGTGGCTCAAATGAAGTTTTTTAATGAAGAAAGAGCCAAGGGGTTTAAAGCTCTTACTAGCATTCATAATGCAGTAAGTGAGGAGATTTTTACAAGGATTATGACTTGTAAAACAACCAAAGAAGCTTGGGATAAGCTAAAGGTTGAGTTCCAAGGGGATGAAAAATCAAGGAAGATGCAGGTGATGAATCTGAGAAGGCAATTTGAAGTATTGAGAATGAGAGAGACAGACACAATTAAGGATTTTTCTTCCCAAATTTCAAAGCTTCTAAATCAAGTGAGACTTTTGGGGGAAGATTTTCCTGATTCAAGGATAGTGGAGAAGGTTTTAGTAAGCTTGCCCGACAGGTTTGAACATAAGATATGTTCTCTAGAGGATTCAAAAGATTTCTCAGAAATCAGCCTTCAAGAGCTGATTAATGCTCTACAATCAGTGGAGGAGAGACACTCTTACAGACATCAAGAGTCAAGTGGTGAAGTACTTGTGGCAAAGGTGAAAGACAAATACCATGCTAAAACTAATTTCAGAAATAATTCTGAAAGCAAAAGAGAGAGAGACAGCAACTGGAAGCCAAGCAATTGGCAACCATCAAACAGAAAAGGGACTACTTCAGGAGTGGAAAAGAGAGAAAATTTTTCTCCTTGCAAGTATTGTCACAAGACAAATCATCGAGACACTTGGTGCTGGCTCAAAAACATCCAGTGTAGAAGATGCAAAGAATTCGGCCACATGCAAAAATTTTGCAAGAAAACTGAGGTTGCAAGGATTGCACAGACTGAAGAAGATGCTGAGGAGAAAGAAGAGCAATTATTTATGGTAATTGCAGAACAAACATGCAACATATCTGAGGTAAAATCTTCACTTTGGCTCATTGATTCAGGATGAACAAATCACATGACAGCAGACATAGAATTGTTCACAGAACTGGATAGAGAATTTCTGTCCAAAGTTAGAATTGCTAATGGAGATTATGTGCAAGTTGAAGGAAGAGGTGCAATTGCAGTGGACACTATTGCAGGTACGAAAATTTTAAGGAATGTTATGTATGTACCTCAATTGAAGCAAAATCTTGTGAGTGTGGGACAATTGTTAGAAACTGGATATGCATTATCATTTAAGAAAGGAATATGCAAAATTAAAGATGATAAAGGGGTGCTGTTATTGTCCACTAGAATGGTGAATAGAAGCTTCAATATTGATTGGAATTCAACATATTTGAATGCAAATGCATGCAGGGAAGATGAGTCAGTACTTTGGCACAAAAGGCTTGGGCATTTTAATTATGCAGCCTTGAGAAAGATGTCTAACCTAGAGATGGCACATGGTTTGCCAAATATACAGAATGAAGATGTATTCTGTGAAGCCTGTCAGCTAGGGAAACAATCGAAAATTGCTTTTCCTAATAGCACATTTAGATCCACGTCTAAATTGCAGCTTGTGCACACTGATGTGTGTGGGCCTATGTCTAATGAATCCTTGAATGGATCAAGGTATTTTCTCTTGTTTATTGATGATTATAGAAGGTTCTGTTGGAATTATTTTCTGAAATCAAAGGTTGATGTGTTTCTTGAGTTTCTGAAATTCAAGGCTACAGTTGAATTAGAAACTGGTTGCAAAATCAAAATTCTGAGGTCTGATAATGGGGGTGAGTATACCTCTTGGCAATTTGATGATTTTTTGGTGAAAGAAGGTATCAAACATCAGCTAACAATACCATATACACCACAGCAAAATGGGGTAAGTGAAAGAAAAAATAGAACACTTATGGAGATGGCAAGGTGTTTGCTGTTTGAGAAAAAAATGCCCCTAAAATTCTGGGCAGAGGCTGTCAACACAGCCACTTATATTTTGAATCGCATGGTTTCAAGGGTTTTAGGAGATAAAACTCCATATGAATTGTGGTATGATACTAAACCAAGTATTGATCATTTAAGGGTGTTTGGTAGTATTTGTTATGTGTTGAAACCTGAAATTAATAGAAAAAAACTGGATGAAAAGGCTGAGATGGGAGTCTTTATTGGTTACAGTTCAAAATCCAAGGCTTATAAGGTTTATGTTGTAAATGCTGACAAAGTTGTTGTTGCTAGAAATGTGAAGATGATAGAAAATACAGCATGGAATTGGGAGAGCACAACTGAAACATTGTCTAAACAGGTTCAATTTTATGAACAAGGAAAAGATGAAGACAGTGATGACCAACCTGCAAAGGGCACGAGATCATTGGCTGAGATTTATAGCAAATGCAATGTGGCTGATGCTGAACCTGTTGAAGTTGAAGAAGCCTTAAAATCGCAAGTTTGGATAGCTACAATGAAGGAGGAGCTTGCAATGATTGAAAAAAATCAGACCTGGAAGCTTGTTGACAGACCTGCGAACAAGAAGATAATTGGGGTAAGATGGATTTTTAAGACAAAATTGAATGCTGATGGTAAGATAAACAAACATAAAGCAAGATTGGTGGTTAAGGGTTATGCTCAAGAGGCAGGGGTCGATTATACTGATACATTTGCCCCAGTTTCTAGACATGACACAATGAAGCTCTTGCTTGCTCTTGCGGCACAAAATGGCTGGTATGTTTATCAATTAGATGTTAAATCTGCATTTCTTAATGGTGTTTTGAATGAAAAAATTTATATTGATCAACCAGTTGGGTTTGAGAATGATAATTCAAACCAAGTTTATCTCTTGAAAAAAGCTTTATATGGGCTCAAACAAGCTCCTAGAGCTTGGTATAGTAGACTTGATGAACACTTGTTGAGCTTGGGATTTGAAAGAAGTGCAAATGAGGTAACCCTGTATGTTAAGCATGTTGATGAACATGTATTGATGGTGTCAGTCTATGTGGATGATCTTCTAATCACAGGGGACAAGAAGCAGCTGATTGAAGAGTTCAAATTGAACATGAAAGAACAATTTGAAATGAATGAACTCGGCTTATTGTCTTATTTTCTAGGAATGGAGGTAATTCAATCAGAACAAGGATGTTTTATTTGTCAAAAATCCTTTGTTCAGAAGATCTTGAATAACTTTGCAATGTCAAATTGCAAATCAGTTTCAACTCCTATGATACTAGGACTGAAATTGGTAAAGGATGATGGAACACAAAAATCTGATGGAAAGACTTATAGAAGCTTGATTGGAAGCTTGTTATATTTAACCATCACAAGGCCTGATATTGTATTTGTTGTTAATTATCTTTCTAGGTTTATGCAGGAACCTAATCAAACACATTTTATGGCTGCCAAACGTGTGCTAAGGTATTTGCAGGGGACTAAGACTTTAGGCCTGAATTTTGTGAAATCCAAACCTGTCAGCCTTATTGGATATACTGACAGTGATTGGGGAGGGAGTGAGTGCATGATGAGCACCTCAGGATACTGATTTGTCTTAGGTTCAAATGTGTTCAACTAGCTTTCTAAGAAACAATCCATTGTTGCACATTCAACAGCTGAGGCCGAATATGTGGCAGCTTATATGGCAGCAAAATAGTTGGTTTGGTTAAGAAAAATGCTTAAGGATCTTGATTGTGTTCAAGTTAATCCTACAGACCTGCTATGTGACAATATGTCAGCCATAGCAATTTCAAAAAATTCAGTATTTCATAACAAAACCAAGCACATGAAGATCAAGTATCATGCATTAAGACAATTTCAACAAGAAGGGGAGTTAGAGATGAAATATTGTCCATCTAAGGAACAATTGGCTGATTTTTTTACCAAAACTCTAGCTAAAGACAGATTTGAAGAATTGAGGAAGAAGATAGGAATGTGCAGTCTTGCATTCAAGGAGGAGTGTTGAAGATAATGGATATCAAGACTGCAGCAGATTGAAGATTAGAGTATTGAGTCCTAGTGTGTTTCTAGGATTAATGTTTAGATTAGTATTGAATTAGCTGTAGGGTATTTGTTTCAATTAAGATCATGTTGATCATGTTTTCTAGCTTAGGTGCAATTTGAATTCTAGGACTTATCTAGTACAAGAAGAAGTTGTAATCAACTATAACACGTGTAACCTTTTCAATTTTGCTATAAATAAAGAAAAGGGATGACAGTAACCTTACCTCGATTCTGCTCCTTGAAATCAAAATTCTGTTCTTGCGTGTTCTTAAAATTCTGGGCAGTGTTCTTGCTTGTTCTTCATTTCTGGGCAATTCCAGAAATTGATTTGAACAGTGTCAGTTTTTGGTCAATAAGTCAGTTTTGTTGACTTTTTGTTTTTTTTTCGATTTCTACATTTTGTACTTAATCAAAAACAGTCTCTAGCAATCCTCAGAAACCACGAAAGATGTAACTTTATTACCTCTCTTTTAAACCCCGCCTCTAAATTTAGCTTTAGATGTCTCCAAACAATAGAAACCTCTCGAAACCCATATAAAGAACCATTCTCTTCAGCATCAACCCTGCCTGATTCTCTATTGGTGGAGAAGATCGTCTTCAATTTAAAGCATGGTAATGTAAATTCTCTGCTTTCTTATCAACTTCGCTTGAACCCATCAGTCATTGTCGATGTTTTATGTCGCTGTAATGGTGATTTGCAACTTGGTCAAAGGTTTATTGACTCGTCAGTATTAAAAGGTACAAACTTTAAGCATTCATCCGTTTCATTGAGTGCTATGATTCAAGTTTTTGTTCGTAGTAGAAGATTATCTGATGCACAAGCTTTGATTCTTAGAATGATTAGGAGAAGTGGGGTTTCGAGGGTTGAGGTTGTTGAGGCTCTGGTATCATCAACGTGTGGCAATTGCGGGACTAATAACTTGGTTTTTGATTTGTTGATAAGAACTTATGTGCAAGCTAGGAAGTTAAGGGAAGGGACCGAGGCGTTTAGGATTTTGAGGAGTAAAGCGTACCTTGTGTCTATAAATGCCTGTAATAGTCTTCTTGGAGGGTTAGTGAAGATAGGCTGGGTTGAAATGGCATGGGAAGTGCATAGGGAAGTTGTTAAAAGTGGGATTGAATTGAATGTATATACATTAAACATCATGGTCAACGCTTTGTGTAAAGACGGTAAATTTGGTGATGTTAAGTCATTTTTAAGTGAAATGGAGGGAAACGGGGTTTATGCAGATATGGTGACTTATAATACTTTAATTGGTGCATATTGTCGTGAAGGACTTTTAGAAGAAGCTTTTGAGATAATTAACAAAAGAGCTAAAAGCATAGTTGTAAAATCCGTTCCGGGTATCGTTCCGGTTTTTTGTTTGGAACGGAACGTTCCGATTTCGGTGCATTCCGGCGTTCCATTCCGGTTTTGTACTGTTCATATTTATTTAATTATATATATGAAAAAAATAAAATATTAATTTAACAAGTATAATTTAAATTCAAGATAAATGAAATTTAAATTATACAATACAAATATAATCTCAAAATTAGAAACATCTTTAAAATTCCAAAATATTATGAAAGTTAAATGTTCTAAAATAAAAGAAAAATACATCAAACATCTTCTACATCATTGATATAAAAATAAGGATCTTGATCTTGCTGTGGAACATAAGGAAAGTCGTCAACAAGACATTCCAATAGCTGGTCATTTCCACCAAGCTCATTCTCCTCATTTACACATGTCTCTTCATCATCTAAATTTAAAGTAGCGAAAGGTGCTTCGATACTCTCCCAACTTATGTCCTCTCCATCAAGAAGACCGGGTTCTTCACAAATCCATTCATTCAATAGATCAATGTTGTCAAGGCTAATGGGATCTAAAGCATCTCTTGTTCTGCTCATATTCCTACAAAGAATAAACACGAAAGAAATTAAAAAATTAATAGCAATGTAATAGAAAATAATTACTAATATAATAATATTGATATTTTACCTCTGTTTAATCTTTAGATTATAGCGAACAAATACTAAATCGTTTAATCTCTTGTGCTCAAGCCTATTTCGCTTTTTTGAATGGATGTATTCAAATACACTTCAATTTCTTTCGCACCCAGTTGCACTACAGCATTGACTAAGAACTCGAATTGCAAACTTTTGAAGTTCTGGAGTATCATTGCCGAATTGCTCCCACCATGAAACTAGATAAGAAAATTTGAATAAATCAAATATTATAGATAAAAAAAAAAGACATTATATTGTAAAAAATAAAAGTTAGTACCTGGATTTAATTTTTCTCTTTGACGAATAGCTAAGGTTAACCCAAAATCACCAGTTGCTCTCTTATACTCCTCAATTTGGGCATTGATGTTATCTTGAGTATCACAATCAGGAACCAATCTCATAATTGTGGTAAGCAAACCTCGAGTTACCTCCTTTTGTTTTGAAAAAGAAGGCCTAAAAAATATTCCAGGATTAAGAAAACATCCTGCTCCATGTAATGGACTATGAAGTTGCTTATCCCATCTAGCATCAATTACCCGAATATATGGTCCATATTGAGACATTCTATTTTTCAACCTTCTTTTGATGGCTTCTTTTGCTTTATCCATTGCCTCATATAAATATCTCATTGATGGTTTTTCTTCACTGTCTGCTAACCTTAGAACTCGTACTAAAGGCTCGCTGACGTTGACTATATGTGCACATCTCGGCCAAAAGTCTTTATCTTCTAAAACTATAGCAGCAATTTCCTTTCCAACCCGACTTTTCCCATGACTTGATTCAACCCATTTTGTGCAAGTAAACATCTGTCGAAGCTCATTCTTAAACTTCAGTAAACATTGGAGGCTTAAGAAATGGGTTGCAAACCTTGTTATGCCAGGACGACATAAATCATGTCCATTTGTGAATTCTTTCCTCATCAAAGCTAGAACCCATGCATGATTATATATAAACTTGGTTATATTTTTTGCATTTTTAATTGTTTCATCAATCATTGGAAAATATCTCGGATCACAAATATTTTCTAACATTAAATCAATGCAATGGGCAGCACAAGGAGACCAAAAAAAGGTGCCATACCTTTGCTGCAAAGCTTTCCCAGCAGCCTTAAATGGAGCCTCATTATCACTAACAAACTGGACAATATTATCTTGTCCAACTTCTTTGACAACTTCATCAAACATCTCCAGCAATGTCTCTTTATCTTTTTGAAGTCCTGAAGTGTCAACAGACTTCAAGAATACAGTGCCTCTCGGAGAATAGGCAAGGAAATTCACAATTGGTGCATTCCTCCTATTTGACCACCCGTCAGCCATAATTGAACATCCATAAAGTCTCCAATCAGCCTTGATACTTAAAATGTATTCATGGACATCATGAACTACATCTTTCAAAAGTGATCCTCTTAAATCATGATATGATGGGCCTTTAAACCCAGGTCCCATGGATGTTACGGCATCTAGCATTGGCTGATAATAATACGAATTAGCACTGTTAAACGGTATATTAGCATCATACCACCATGTTGCTACGGCTTTTCTTGCATTGTGTTCCATCTCTTTAGTAGCCATTGCACTTCTAATACTAGGCTGGGAACCCGGGGTAGTTCGTGGAGCAAATAAAGGAATCCTTCTTCTAGATGTACTTGTTTGTGAACGTATAGCACCCGAACGAGGATTTGCAGCATCACCCTCTTCTACTTCTTCATCATTGGAAACTGATTGAGAATTTCCAATATCAGTTCTAATTCTTTTTCTTCTCTCTTTCTCCATTGTCATGTCATCTACCAATTGTTTCATTTGCCATTTAACATCTGGAGGGACCCTTTTACAAGGTTCAACTTCACCTTTAATACCAGCTAAGTGATACTTCAACCGAGTAACACCACCACCATTGATCCGTTTATTACAATAAATGCATATACTTGCATTCTTTACACCAGCAACCACTTGTCCATGAGCCCATGCTGGATCATCTGATCTTGCTGGAGCTGAAGAAATTGAAGTCCCACCACTAGATGAGTTTTCAGCCATGTAATTTAATCTGTTGTAAAAAGATAAAACAAGTAACACAAGTTAGAAATTAATAGAAATTTCGGTTCAAGATAACATGTTGTCATATCCTCAAGGAAGGAAATTCATAATCAACGACAATCCAAGAACTATCATACATAAATGTTGTAGTTATCATTAAGTTATTAAAAAGGAAGAACGAAAGAAATTTCGGACTCAATGCTTAAGATGCATGTCAAACCACAAGTATGTTTTCTTTTATTCTACATAATCAAGGCAATGGTAGAACACTAGACCATGCTTAAAAAACAAAATAAATTGTTCCAGAATTATCGTTCCACCTTTAACATCACCCACCAAATAAACAAAATCATGCTTCCATCATTCAAAGTCCTTGACAAGTGGTGGAATATTATCCTTCAATCATGCACTAGTTTAAGCCCCCAAAGGCAAGAATATCAACAGACTTGCACATTCTAATTTACATAAAGCAAAAGGAAAAAGGAAACGAAAGATAAAGCAACCAAATGCAATAAAGAGCCTCGAGATACCCATGCTAAAAAGTGACACTGCATGTTCCTCCTTTATCACTGCTTCAATTTATGAGTTGCAAAGCCTTCAATTATGGCCATGGTGCTTAAGATGCATGTCAAACCACAAGAAATTCTTACAAATGACTAATATTTAGTTTTACAAGTCAAAGCAGAAGAAAATAAATGCATTTTGGAAGTAGAACAAAAAACACGAATACAACAATTATGGGAATATAGATGTCTGTTGAGAGAGAGAGAGAGAGAGAGAGAATTTAGTGACACTTGTATACATTAACATCAACATTATGAGCAATTAATTAAAATCTGGGCAAGATAAACTCTACAAATAGATCAGAAGTTAAAAAAAAACCTTAGTTCTGGGTTTGCTGCCAGTTGTCCTAATGAGATCCTTCAACGCAACCAGTTATAATAACTCATTTACATACATATCAGCCTAATGAATCTCTCGGGACTTTCATCAAACACCTTGAAAGCCGACCCCAACTATGCTGCTGATCTCTGGCATTACAACTATATTGCACTCCTACTTTGGCACCCGACTTCCACTAGTTCAAGGGAGTTCATTTGTATATTTAGCACCAGCATTAGTTATAATTAATGCTCGGGAATATCGGAATCTAACAGAACACGTAGGTTTATGATGAAGAAAGTATAAGTATATTTTGTAAAATATCTTGTAAGCTTGTCTAGCTTTGTCATGGATTTTGAAATTCCAAAATCCTAGTAAACATTTTGCGTTCTCAGAATAGGCTATTTTTTAACCTCCCCATAATTATAAACTCTGATTAATGAGATATAAGTATGGATAATTATTTCTATGTCATTTCATATTTAAAGGATTGGAGACATTTATGAACAATTCATCAACAATTCATCAACAATCATTCACAGTTAACAAGAATGCCCAGTTTAATCAGGAACACAACATGAATGAACATCTTCCAATTAAACATGGAATACATAAATGCCCAATTTAATCAATTATCCCAAGTTTCGGCACTTTCACTTTTTCAAAAAATTAAAGGATTAGGGGCCTCAAATATGTACCTTTCACTGAAGAATTGGGGAAGAAGAACCAATGAAGATTTTGTGCCGCCGTGTGGAAGAAATTGTGTCGCCGTGCTGTTCAAACTTCAAATTGTGCCGCCGTGATTTTGATTTTCAATTTAGGAATTCGGAATTTGAGCTAGGTTAGGGATTGAGAGTACAAATTGAGTTTTTCAAGTGAGGGATTACTGGATTTGTGAGCTGAGTTGAGATCAATTTGAGATTAGGGCAAGGGAAATTGGGAATTGATTTGGGGAAAATGGAAATCGGGGAATTGGGAATTGATTTGGGGAAAAGGAAATCGGGGAATTGGGTTTTGGGTCTGGTCTGGGGGGTTTATTAACTGTTAAATGACGTCGTTTTGATTCTGGTGTAAACGACGTCGTTTTGGATGACACCGGAACGGAACCCCCGGTACAAAACCGGGGCGTTCCGGCCGGAATTCGGCCGGAATGTCCGGATCGGTCCGGAATTCTACCCGGGACAAAAACGTCGCCGTTTTGTCCTGGAATTTTCACTGGAACGGAACGGGATCAATAACATTGGCTAAAAGAGCTCGGGGTCGGTACTGTAGCCATAGAGACATTTGCACTATGGACTGGCCATTTCTCGGCCGTGCGTCGCGGCTATTCGTCTGCCTTTTTTTTTGTTTTTCTTCAATGAACAGTGTTCCGACGATTTCAGCCCCGGTAATAAGACAAAATAGCGCTCGGGATGAGGGTAAAACGCGTTGAGGGTCAGGGTCATTCATGTAATTGCACGCGTACGGACCGGTCCGGTCCGCAGCAGTTTTTTTTTTAAATATATTTAAAATGGCTAATTACGGTTCTGGCCCCGCATAAGACAAAAACATTGATTTCGGTCCAGGGGCTTTCCGGTAATTGACCACATTTTTTATTTTTTTCCGCGTTTATTGTCAGTGTGTGTGTCACATGCGCCTACCGGTTTCACGCCCCACGCCCTGTTTAGGTGGCGCGTGCGGCTTCATACGCTGGACGGAGACGATATCCCGACGTACAGAGCGGTTCGTCTGGGCGTAGTCTTCCTCCCGCGGTGGCGCGTTTACCATAAAAATTCCCATGGACGCGCCGGGGACCGGTTAAAGCCGCCGGCCACGTTTCTCTCTCTCTCCTGCACGTAAAAGTGCAGGAGAGTCCCCCAATTTGTGAAACTTTTTACTTCAGTCCCTTGACTTTTGATTTTGTTTTTTGTCCTGATTTTGGTTGCATAAGTTTGGATTTAGTTCGATTGGGTCCTCCGATTGCAATTGATTGGATGTCAATGTTTCTGTTCGGTCCTCCTTCTTTTGATGTTCTGATTCGGTGTCAATTATTCAATAAATATAGTACATAAGTTTCGATTTCTTCAATTGGATCCTTTGATTGCAATTGATAATATATTGAATTTTCATTTTGGCCCTTATAGTTTTAATTTTTGATTTTCATCCCTTGATAAATTGATATTTGTGTTTTATTTTCCATTATTAACATAATAATAATAATAATAATAATAATAATAATAATAATAACAATAATAATAATAACAATATATTCTTTTTCTTGCTTACTCTTTTGTTAATGTTTATGAGTTTTTTTTTTCAGGATAATTTGATAATTTTAATTTTTTTTGCAATAATAGCAATAGTCATTTTATATCTAATATTACTGGACATAAAAAACAACTCAAGAACAACAAATAAACAAATTTACCTAGGTTATCTACAATTAAAAAACGATACAAGTCACTTTTGTCTCGATTACACTGTTCCTTTTAAACGGCAAACAAGTCATTATTATATGTTTTAATATTTATTGCATATTATCGCCTAAAAGTATATAAAGAGATAAAAAAAATGACCTCGGATTTTTTGGATTAACAAAATTAATATCAGCATTCTTAAATAAATTTAATATAATAATATGATGAATAAATCTGATAAAATAAAACAAAAAATTGGCTTTGAATTTTAATTTTGTGCTCTTTTGTTAAAGTTTATTTCTTAAAAAAAACAAAAAATTGGATTTTTAATATTTAAGATCTAATATTACCCGAGAAAAAATACAACTCAATAAAAAAAAAGGTAAACAAATTTGCCTAGATTATCTACAATTAAAAAATATATAAGGCATTTTTCGTTTCAACTACACTGTTCTTTTTTGACGGCAAATAAGTAATTATAGCACGCAAAAAAATTATATTTCTTTTTTGAAAATTAACATAATAATAATAATAATAATAATAATAATAATATATTCTTTTTCTTGCTTACTCTTTTGTTAATGTTTATGAGTGTTTTTTCTTTCGGGATAATTTGATAATTTTAATTGTTTTTGCAATAATAGCAATACTCATTTTATATCTAATATTACTGGGGATAAAAGACAACTCAAGAACAAAAAATAAACAAATTTACCTAGGTTATCTACAATTAAAAAACGATAAAAGTCACTTTTGTCTCGATTACACTGTTCCTTTTAAACGGCAAACAAATCATTATTATATGTTTTAATAATTATTGCATATTATCGCCTAAAAGTATATAAAGAGATAAAAAAAATGACCTCGGATTTTTTGCATGAAAAAATTTAATATCAGCATTCTTAAATAAATTTAATATAATAATATGATGAATAAATCTTATAAAATAAAATAAAAACTTGGCTTTGAATTTTAATTTTGTGCTCTTTTGTTCAAGTTTATTTCTTAAAAAAAACAAAAAATTAGATTTTTAATATTTAAGATCTAATATTACCCGGGAAAAAATACAGCTCAAAAAAACAAGAGGTAAACAAATTTGCCTAGATTATCTACAATTAAAAAATATATGAGGCACTTTCCGTTTCAACTACACTGTTCTTTTTTTACGGTAAATAAGTAATTATAGCACGCAAAAAAATTATATTTATTTTTTGAAAAAAAAATCAATATTTTTATTTATAATGTGTAAGATCTAATATTATTAGGGAAAAAAGGCAACTAATCTTTTTTTTAACAACAATAACATCGAAGTGTTAACATCTAAAATTATCATTATTATTACTGCCAAAACAATAAAAATTATCAAATTATCCCGAGAGGAAAACAAAACTCAAAAACATTAACAAAAGAGTAAGCAAGAAAAAAACTAAAATTATTATTATTATTATTATTATTATTATCAAAAAAATCCTAAAAACTTTAACAAAAGATCAAACAAAAAAATTAAATAAATGATAAAATAAAAATAAAAACTATTAGGTGAAAAAAATTCATTTGACTTGAAAAAAAAAAGAATAAAAAAACAAACAGAAAGAACAAAGAGAGAAAAAATAACAAAAATATCAATTTTCAAATGACACAAATTAAAATTTCAGAGCTAATTTTTTTTTAAAAAAGATCACCTCAACAAATAAGAAAATAATAAAAATAAAAAACCAAAGCTAAGAGCACACTTATATATACATGGACAAAAATAGAGACTATTCCAGAAATATAAAAAAAAATTAAAGAGATTAAAATCAAAAATTAAAATTATAAAGGCCAAAATGAAAATCAAATATATTATCAATTTCAATCAAAGGATAAAATTGAAAAAATCAAAACTTCTGTACCGAATATATTAAGGTATTTAAACCCAATCCAGAAATTAAAAGAACGAGGACCAAAGTGAAACCTAAATATATTATTAATTTCAATCGAATGACCTAATTGAAATAAATCAAAACTTATATAACATAAATCAGGACCATACCAAAAATTAAAAGCACAGGGACGGAAGTGAAGAAACCATAAACAAGGGGCATCTCTTGTACTTTAGCGTGCTGGAGAGAGAAAATGGAAAAAAAGAGTTCAACCGGCCACCGTCACGAGTCCAGCCACCCTTTGCGACAACGCGCCACTCCATGAGGAAGAACACACGGAGACTCAACAGAGGAGATGCCAGAAGCGCATTTTCACCCTCTTGAGGACACCGCACATGCCGCCCGAATGGGGCGTGAGGCCGAACACCGTCAGCCGCGCGTGGCACATGCACGCTTAGTTTTCGGCAGATAATAAAAAAAAATATGGTCAATTACCGGAACATTCCTACAGCCAATTCTTCAATTTTGTCTTTTTTTGGGGGCACATTAGTATTTAGCTATTTTCAAAAAAAAAAAAAAAAATCCCTGTGTCAACCCTTCCGACCAGAAATATTTTTTGTCTTATATGAGAGCATATTAGTATTTAACCATTTTCAAAATTTGTGAAATTCTCGTGAAGCCCCTCCCAGTTACATTTGTTTTTTGTCTTTTCCGAGGGATATAAACGTTATTTCACTGTGCAAATAAGTATAAAAAAATCAAAAAACCGATGAACTGGCTGACCGAATGACCCGAAAACTGAGCAATACTATTGTAATTCACGGTGATTTGTCTAACAATGCACAGTAACTGACTCATGATGTCATGACCTCTTTTAGTGTATTAGATAATAAATCCCGCCCCATATTAAAAATTTATCGCCAGTGTGGTCTAGATTCAATCAAGAAGGTTGATTAATTGAAAATACTGTGTTCCACACAAAGATGTATATCTACGATCAAAGGGCCGAATGGCTAGAAACTAGTAAAACACTAGAAGTCTGGAAAAAGAAAGGTTACCATTTCTCAAGAAGGGCTTGAGATCCGTTGTTTGGTTATCTGCAAAGAAAGGCGTGTCTGAATACCTAAAGAAACACGCAGGATTGATGGACCTGCCATCAGCATCAGCATCAGAGAAACATTTCTGCAAGTCATCATAAGCCACCGTTAAGCAATCTTGGCAACCAGCCTTACTGATGGTGTCAACACATTGTGCCACTCCATAAACCACTGAATTCTCACCAACCACCTCCTTCTTACTTGTTGCAAAGAAACCTGCTATCTTCGGCGAGGCAATTTGAAGATCTGATAACAGACTTTTCACACTTGCTTGATAAGCAGGAGATGCAGTTTTTTTCCCCCCACAATCCCCGTAGTGACCATCCTGATTTCGATCGTAGAAATTTATATCCTCATACCTCAACGACAACGAAGGCAAAGAACAGAAGAATACTTTATCAGTTGTCTATGTTAATACTTGATTTCTCGTATTTGTTTCGCGCCTGGCCGTTATCAGAAAGGCAAAGTCTAAATATGAAGTTCATAACTCCATTCCTAACTTGGTCAATTACAATTCTCAGTTGAAAAAGTATAAACATGACCTCAAAAATTTGTGAAAAGTTAAAGCACGAGTCAGTACCTGAGGAAGCAGCCATCATAGTAAAATCGACCGCCAGTGACGTCGGCGGAACAGTTGCGACTACTTGGTTTAGCAGCAATATCAAAGCACGCGACACAGTCTGCCGTTGACAAGTATTTCCTGCACTGAACCATGGCGAAGACTGGTTCTAAACCCCTTGCTTGCTCTGCAATTGCAAAATACTTACTGCTGCTCAGCTGTGCTCGAAGATCCACCAGTGTAGCGTTCAGGTTCTTTGTGGATTCCGTAACGTTGTGAACCTTGACCGGACTGCAACCGTAACTTAGCAGAATATTGGCTTGTGGGTCTGAAAAAGCCCCCATGATCGCCACCATCCACCACACCACTATAAACAGCATATCGACTTTAGACTGTCTCTTACTCTATCTCCTCCCACCCCCAAGTGATGGAAGAAGAAATCAATGGACAAGCTAATCAAGTCGATACTTCTGTTAAACTTAATTAGCATGAAAAAAAAACTATACGCTAGCTGTTGTTTTGACGAGAGGTCGAGGAGGTGATGGTGGTGTGGTGGAGGAGGTTGTTTTAGCTATTCAAGAGCAGGCTGCTGCTACTAAATCATCTTCCAAGGATTATGCTAAGAAGATTGAGTATTAGTTGTGAATTAATTTGGTCTAGGGTGTGTTTTGTTAGTTTGGGTTTTTTAATTTTTAATAATAAGTGGGTTTTTTTTATAATCGAAATATCCAGATAACTTACACGTATTACAACTAATTCCTAAACATACTAAATATTTTACAAAACCAGTGAACAAGTAAATCACGGCATGTGAGACCATTGCTATCTGAATTTCTTTCACTATATGGGACAGTGGGATGGTCTGTGAGGTCATTGGTATCACCGAATCCTCCAAAAGTCCAAATGGATCGTTGATTAGTCCGCCTTACTAGGTCTAGCGATTGACTTTTAACTAATTTTGATTCCCAGTCCATTCCTAGCCTTGTCTCACGCGTCCTAGTCTATTTTGTCAATGTGCTTAGTGGGAACACTTAAAAAGTGTTTTTTTTATAAAAAAAAGTTGATTTTTTTATTTAAATAAAATATTTTTAAATTATTTTAATGTATTAAAGTATAAAAAATATTTAAAAAATATATATATAATTTTAATATATTTATAAATAAAAAATAATCACCGTCCCATTTGAAAAACAAACACCCACTGGCCATGTATTTGGTCGTGTATGCTTCCATCACTGTCAACATCAACAATTTAATTGGTCCATAGGTCATGTCTCACTGTCAACATCAACAATTACTTGGTCCATAGGTCAATGTAGATGGATCGAATCGAAAAAACAAATGAGAGTAAAACAAACTTGAGCTTCCCCCTTGATTCTGGCAAAACAAAGAAATGAGTATAATTTTTTTATTTTTCAAATCCAGATCTTGAAACTCTAATTGATTTGAAGTTAATTAAATTAAACTTTGTTTGCACAAAATTAAAATTTAAGTAATAAATAACTTCTAAAAAAGAACACATATGCTTATAATTTTGTGGCCATAATTAAATAGGCCTAGTTATTAGCTCTTCATAGTTTTTAAAAATAGATTTGTTAATTTACTTAGTTAAATCTATATTATAAAATGCAATACTTTCCATTAATCTATATTTTCAATGATTTTATGTTTTTTTTAAAAAAAAAATAAAATTCTTAAAAAATGGAAAAATGAATAGAGAATACCTATTTCAATTTATATATCATATATAACAAATCAAAGTCCAAATGGATCGTTGAATAGTCCGCCTTACTAGGTCTAGCGATGACTTTTAACTAATTTTGATTCCCAATCCATTTCCTAGCCTTGTCTCACGCGTCCTAGTCTATTTTGTCAATGTGCCTAGTGGGAACACTTAAAAAGTGTTTTTTTTATAAAAAAAAGTTGATTTTTTATTTAAATAACATATTTTTAAATTATTTTAATGTGTTAAAGTATAAAACATATTTAAAAAAATATATATAATTTTAATATATTTATAAATAAAAAATAATCACCGTCCCATTTGAAAAACAAACACCCACTGGTCATGTATTTGGTCGTGAATGCTTCCATCACTGTCAACATCAACAATTTACTTGGTCCATAGGTCATGTCTCACTGTCAACATCAACAATTACTTGGTCCATAGGTCAATGTAGATGGATCGAATCGAAAAAACAAATGAGAGTAAAACAAACTTGAGCTTCCCCCTTGATTCTGGCAAAACAAAGAAATGAGTATAATTTTTTTATTTTTCAAATCCAGATCTTGAAACTCTAATTGATTTAAGTTAATTAAATTAAACTTTGTTTGGAAAATTAAAATTTAAGTTAATAAAATAACTTCTTAAAAAGAACACAATTGCTTATAATTTTGTGGCCATAATTTAACTAGGCTAGTTAATTAGCTCTCATAGTTTTAAAAATATATTGTTAATTTACATTATGTTAAATCTATTTATAATGCAATACTTTCATTAATCTATATTTTTCAATGATTTTATGTTTTTTTTAAATAAAAAATAAAATTATTAAAAAATGGAAATATGATTAGAGAATAACGTATTTCAATTATATATGCATATATAAACAAATCAAGAGTAATTAATAGACGATGATCAAAAGATTATTTACTATTTTTTTAATATTACAAATATTAATTAATTAACTAACCACTTGACTCCTGTTCCACCATAGATCAAATATGTTTTCCAACAAACAAATCGAATACAGAATGTTTTTTTGCATGAAAAACCCTAAATGTTGATCAAAAAGCGTATCCAAACACATAATTTGTAGATTCAATATGGAAAACTTACTTGTGATATTCTGTTTTCTTGTTTTTGGATCAATTGCTTCAAGACCACTTTGATTACTAGAACCAAAGCGATGTTTCACAGCACGAACGTCTTTATAGATCGTAGCAAGTTTAATGTAAAGTATTGAGAGAAAGAACTATCTTCCAATTATATGAATAACTTGTGATCATTATGGAGAGGGGAGTCCATATTTATACTAGAGAGGAGATGTTACTTAGCGGTTACCAATAAGTAACACCTCTAGATAAATAGACTTGGTTCATCCCTCATGGGTGAACCATTGCCAAATCACACCTCTAGATAAATAGACTTGGTTCATCCCTCATGGGTGAACCATTGCCAAATCGAACCTCTAGATATATAGACCGGGTTCATCCCTCATGGGCGAACCAGATCAATCCCAATAACCAACATAATTAAATAAATTAAAAATGATATATAAATAATAATAAAAATTGACGATAACAGAAAATAAAATTGGAAAAATCAAGATATGAGTATTGATCAAGCTATTTGTTAAAAAGACCAAATTATCTTTCATGATTATGAAATTGATAATAAAAAAAAAAAGCAATGTGAAAAGATAAAAATAGCCTTCAAAACTTATTTTTTTTCTTGAATTAAAAAGTAAAAATGTCTTCACTGTGTTTTAAAAAGAAAATGATAAAAATACCCCTTGTCAGTATTTTTTATTTACTAGCCAATGACCTCGTGCCTCGTTGCGGGCGACATTATATTTTTTTCAACTCAAAAAAATATTAATTGTGTGAATTTTTTTTACTATAATATAAATTTAGGCAAAATAATAAATCTGTGGACAATTTCTAAAAAGTACAAATTTTCTATAAAATAAATTAATTTTATATCAATATAAATTTATCTCTTTAGTAGGTTTCAATGAAATAATCAGCATAAAATTATCAATATCATTAAAAAAGCAAGAAGATTCGGATATCTGAATAATTGAATTCACTATATTAAGATTAGTTAATTTTTACAAATTAAATTAAACACAAAAACAAAATATATATTATGAAACTATCTACAATAATCAAATAACAAAAATAAGTAGTTAATTTTCTATCTACAAAAAGGAAAATATTAATTGAAAATCTATCTCTATGTTACCATCATTATCATTACTATAACAGTTAAAATTATAATCAACATCACTACCCAGACAATTAAAATCATTAAATTATCCAGAAAAATAAAATAAAAAAGACAAATATTTTTACAAAAAAAATAATCACTGAAATTATAATTATTATTGCACAAACAATAAAATCATAAAATCATCTAATCCAAAGAACAAATAAAAATAATAGAAAAAAAAGGGAAAAACTGAGCAATATTAATTTTAAAATGATCACCAATATAAATTAAAATTTTAGGACTGAACCAATTAAAAATAAAACCCCAATAAAAAATGACAAAAATTAAAAAAAACTAAAAGAATAGATGCATAAATACAGATAAAAAATAAATATTGTCCAAGAATGACCATAAAAACCAAAGAAATTAATATCAAATAGAAAATTCAAAGAATAAGGATAGAAATGAAAAATAAAACATATAATTATTTCCAATCGAAGGAGAAAATTAAAACAAATAAAAACCTAGGGATCAAAACAAATAAAAGTGTTTAAAACAAAATTGTAGAGTAGTTTTGTAAAAAAAATTAAAAGAATAAGGATTGAAATGAAAAGTAGCATATATGACTAATTTCAACTGGATGACACAATTAAAATAAATAAAAATAAAATATATAATTAATTCTAATCAAAGAAAAAAATTGAAAAAAAAAATTGAGACCGAAACAAATAAAAGTATTTAAAAAACAAAATGCAATCTAATTTTGTTAAAAATTAAAACAATAAGGACCGAAATGAAGAGTAGCATATATGATCAATTTCAATTGGAGGACATAATTAAAATAAAATATATATAATTAATATCAATTGAAAGATAAAATTGAAATAAATAAAAATCTTGGGACCAAAACAAATAATGACATTTTTAAAGGTAATTGCACTGTAATTTTGTTTAAAAATTAAAAGAATGAGAACTGAAATAAAAATTAGCATATATGACCAATTTCAATTGGAGGATCAAATTAAAATAAATTAAAACTTGCGTACTGAAAAAATTAAAGGAACCAAAAACAAATAAAAAATCAAAAGAATAAGGACTGAAATAAAAACTAACATATATAATCAATTTTAATTGGAGGGCACAATTGAAAACAATCAAAATCTCTATTTAAGAAATCATGAATAAAAACAAAAACAAAACCTCAAGGACTAAAATAAATAACATACACATGAAGGACTTCTATGTAATGTGGGGCAATAGGAGAGAGAAACAGGAGATAAAACCCCAAACCATTCATTGCCGATACCCCGAACACCGTCGGTCGACACACGCCAGATCAAAAGGTAAAGGACATAGCGGCGCACCAGGGGACAAGGTAAAAGTGCAGTTTCCACCTCTCGAATCTGTCACACACGCCGTCTAAACAACGCGTGCACGTGAAACACTACCAGCGTGTCCATACAAAGAGTATATAGTGTTTCAAAAGAAAATAATAAAAATTTGATAAATTACCTATACATCCCTGTATGTAACGTAGCGATATCATCAAAAAAAAAACCGGAGTAAAGAACAACAATATCAGAATATTCACAGGCGGAGGACGTAGACGGAACCCTCGAGCAAACAGCTAGCTATACTTCCATAAAAATGGAGCTTTTTGTACTTAATCAAAAACACTCTCTAGCAATCCTCAGAACCCACGAAAGATGTAACTTTATTACCTCTCTTCTAAACCCCGCCTCTAAATTTAGCTTTAGATGTCTCCAAACAATAGAAACCTCTCAAAACTCATATACAGAACCATTCTCTTCAGCAACGAACCTGCCTGATTCTCTATTGGTGGAGAAGATCGCCTTCAATTTAAAGCATGGTAATGTAAATTCGCTGCTTTCTTATCAACTTCGCTTGAACCCATCAGTCATTGTCGATGTTTTATGTCTCTGTAATGGTGATTTGCAACTTGGTCAAAGGTTTATTGACTCGTCAGTATTAAAAGGTACAAACTTTAAGCATTCATCCGTTTCATTGAGTGCTATGATTCAAGTTTTTGTTCGTAGTAGAAGATTATCTGATGCACAAGCTTTGATTCTTAGAATGATTAGGAGAAGTGGGGTTTCGAGGGTTGAGGTTGTTGAGGCTCTGGTATCATCAACGTGTGGCAATTGCGGACTAATAACTTGGTTTTTGATTTGGTGATAAGAACTTATGTGCAAGCTAGGAAGTTAAGGGAAGGGACCGGGGCGTTTAGGATTCTTAGGAGCAAAGCGTATTTTGTGTCTATAAATGCGTGTAATAGTCTTCTTGGAGGGTTAGTGAAGATAGGCTGGGTTGAAATGGCATGGGAAGTACATAGGGAAGTTGTTAAAAGTGGGATTGAATTGAATGTATATACATTAAACATCATGGTCAACGCTTTGTGTAAAGACGGTAAATTTGGTGATGTTAAGTCATTTTTAAGTGAAATGGAGGGAAACGGGGTTTATGCAGATATGGTGACTTATAATACTTTAATTGGTGCATATTGTCGTGAAGGACTTTTAGAAGAAGCTTTTGAGATAATGAATTCTATGGCAGATAAAGGTTTGAAACCGAGTCTTTCTACGTATAATGCTATTATAAATGGTTTGTGTAAAGGGAAGATATGCAAGAGCAGAGGGAATTTTGATTGAGTTGCTGAACATTGGGTTGAGTCCTGATACTACTACGTATAACACATTGCTTGTTGAGAGCTGTAGAAGAGATAATTTATCTGAAGCTGATGAAATTTTTGGTGAAATGCTCCATATCGGTATTTAATCATTTTCAAAGACTGTGAAATTCCCGTGGCACTCCTCCCGACCAGAGCTGATTTTTATTTTTTTTGAGGGACAGAATGATTATTTTACTTTGTAAAGAAATATAAAAAAATCAATAAACCAGTTACCTTGATTGAACCGAACCGAAAATGTGCAATTACCGTGACACCCCTCCCGGCAGGGCCTGTTTTTTTTCTTTTTCGAGTGACAAAATGGTTATTTTACTATGCAAAAATATAAAAAAATCAGTAAACCGACCCGAACCGAGCAAAACGACCCGAACCTAAGCAACACTATTGTAATCCACAATGATTCTACACTCAAGCCACGGAACCTGAGCTCTTTTAGTATATTAGATAATAGGATGGACATTAGTCATTGTAACTGTCATTTTACGTTAAGCTCTCCGAGCTCTCAAGAGCTCAACAAACAAAGAGCTAGGAGACAGTTTTTACACAATAGAATGTTTGCAGTCCATATCAGTAGAGGGTTTATTCCTTGTCTACATATATATTGAACACTTGACTCTCTAAGGAATACTTTTCTATGAAAATAAGTTTGGACAACTATAACGGTTTGGCCGACCCAGGGAGCATATGGAATATACGTGCAGTAAATTGAAGTTCATCACCCAATAACATGACTCAATCTGCAAGATATTCTCTGCATTGTACGCAGGAATACTGTGTTATGCTTGATTTTTGTGAACTGAAACAGTTCTACGAATATGCCCAGGAAGGAGTGCAGGTAAATTTTCGGTTTATGTAATGGAATGTTGTGCTGTTGATTTTTTTTGGTGGCGAGTCAATAGATCTAGCGTGCCGATAGTTGGGAGATGGAGGCGGTCGCATTAGACACAGGGGAACCGTGTAGGAATTAAAACGAAAAAGTCAACAAAAGTCAACTCTGATAAACCCAAGAACAAGCACTGTTCAGATTCAAATCTGGAATTTCTGGAAAATGAAGAACACGGGAAGAACAAGAAGAACAGAAATTCTGATAATAAGGGGCAGAATCAAGGTAAGGTTACTGCCATCCCTCTTCTTTATTTATAGAAAAAAAAATTACAAGAGGTTTAGTTGAATACAACTTCTTCTTGTACATGATTAACTAAAAATCAAATTGGACTCAATCCTAATCAGCTAATTGACTCAATCCTAATCAGCTAATTGATCAACATGATCTTTATTTTAAGATAAGATAAAATCAAACTAATGCTAAGCTAATTCAATACTCAGCTAATACTAACAATTAAAGACATAATCTTCAATCTTCAATCTTCACAGTCGTGGCCTTCACACTGTCTGCAGCAGTCTTGATTCCATAAAATTCAACACTCCTCCTTGGATTCAAGACTGCACATTCCAATCTTTTCCCTTAGCTCTTCGAATCTTCCTTTAGCTAATGGTTTAGTAAACAAGTCAGCTAATTGATCATTTGTATTGCAATATTTCATCTCCAATTCACCTTCCAGCTGAAACTGTCTTAGAGCATGAAATTTGATCTTCATGTGTTTTGTTTTGTCATGAAACACTGCATTCTTTGAAATTGCTATAGCAATTGCTTGGCTGCCACATATGCTGCTATGTACTCTGCCTCTGCTGTGGAATGTGCCACCACTGATTGTTTCTTCGAAATCCAGCTAAAAACATTTAATCCTAATGCAAAGCAATAACCTGAAGTGCTCATCATGCATTCATCACTTCCTCCCCAGTCACTGTCAGTGAATCCAACCAGCCTGTTTTGACAATTTTTGATAAAATGCATGCCCAGATTTTTTGTCCCCTGCAAGTACCTTAGAACTCTCTTGGCTGCCATGAAATGTATTTGACTTGGCTCCTGCATGAACCTAGATAAATAATTAACAGCAAACAGGATGTCAGGTCGTGTAATTGTTAAGTAAAGTAGGCTTCCAATCAAACTTCTATAGGTCTTCCCATCTGTTTTGGGAGCTTCATCATCCTTGCTCAGTTTCAGTCCTAGTATCATAGGAGTAGAAACTGATTTGCAATTTTCCATTGCAAAATTAGTTAGTATCTTCTGAACAAATGTCTTTTGACATAGAAAAATCCCTTGCTTTGACTGAATTACTTCCATGCCTAAAAAATAAGAAATCAGCCCAAGCTCATTCATCTCAAACGTATTCTTCATGTTTGATTTGAATTCTTCTATCAGCTGCCCATTTCCACCAGTAATCAGTATATCATCTACATACACAGAGACCATTAGCACATGATTATCAACATGTTTCACATATAGTGTCACCTCATTGATGCTTCTCTTGAATCCCAAACTCAGCAAGTGTTCATCAAGCCTACTATACCAAGCTCTAGGAGCTTGTTTTAGGCCATAGAGAGCTTTCTTCAATAAATACACTTGATTTGGGTTTTGATTATCAAACCCTGCTGGTTGTTCAATGTAGATTTCTTCTTCCAACACACCATTTAAGAAAGCAGATTTCACATCTAATTGAAACACATACTAGCCATTTTGTGCAGCAAGTGCAAGCAAAAGTTTCATTGTATCATGCCTAGAAACTGGAGCAAAAGTGTCTGTGTAATCAATTCCAGCCTGCTGTGCATAGCCTTTCACAACCAATCTTGCCTTGTGTTTGTTGATACTTCCATCAGCATTCATCTTTGTCTTGAATATCCATTTGACACCAATTGTTTTCTTGTTTGCAGGTCTGTCAACAAGCATCCATGTCTGATTTTTTTCGATCATATCAAGCTCCTCCTGCATAGCTTTTATCCATACCTGAGACTTCATTGCTTCTTCAATCTCGACTGGTTCTGCCTCAGCCATGGAACACCTGCTGTAAATGTCAGCTAATGACCTTGTCCCCTTAACTGGTTCCTCATCTATGTCATCTTCATTTTCAAGTTCATCATAAAACTCTGGCTCATCATGCTGAACTTGATCTGCCCAATTTACAGCTGAACTTTCCCAATTCCATGATGCATCTTCTACAAACTTAACATTTCTTGCAATTGTAACTTTGTTAGCCATAACATCAAAAATTCTATAAGCTTTAGACTTTGAACTATAGCCTATCAACACACCTACATCAACCTTCTTGTCTAGTTTTTTCCGATTAACATCATGTATCAACACATAACATATGCAACCAAAGACTTTTAAATGCTCAACATTGGGTTTAACATCATACCAGATTTCATAAGGAGTTTTATCATCCAAAACTCTTGAAAACACATGATTTTGTATGTATGATGCTGTGTTTACAGCTTCTGCCCAAAACTTCAAAGGCATTTTCTTCTCATACATCAAACACCTTGCCATTTCCATCAAGGTTCTATTTTTCCTTTCACTTACCCCATTTTGTTGAGGTGTGTAAGGCACGGTCAACTGGTGTTTAATCCCTTCTTTCATCAAGTAATTCTCCAATTGTTGGGAGGTAAATTCTCCACCATTATCAGACCTTAGCATCTTCATTTTCAGTCCAGTTTCAAGTTCCACTTCTGCCTTGAACAACAAAAACTTAGAGAAAACATCAGCCTTGTTTTTCAAGAAATAAATCCAACAATACCTGCTATAATTATCCACAAATAGCAAGAAATACTTTGATCCATTCAAAGATTCAACTTGCATTGGCCCACACACATCTGTGTGTATGAGCTGCAATTTCGAATTTGCTCTAAAAACAGATTTTGAGAAAGCAATTTTGGTTTGCTTTCCCAATTGACAAGCCTCACAAAGATTACCTTGATCATGTATGCTTGGTAATCCACGTGCCATCTGCAACTCAGCCATTTTGTTCAATGCACCATAATTATAGTGTCCTAACCTTTTGTGCCAAAGAATTGACTCATCATTCTTGCACATGTTGGCAGTCCAACATATTTCCTTCAAATCTGCATTGAAGCATCTATTTGCCATTTTTGCACATAACAAAAGTGTCCCCATTTTATCTCTAATCACACACATTCCATTATCAAAAAATAGAGAATAGCCAGACTCTAATAATTGACCCACACTCACCAAATTTTGATTAATATTAGGCACATACAAGACATCATGTAGAGTTTTTGTACCTGCCCTTGTGTCCACTGCTATTGCTCCTTTTCCTTCAACCTTTACAAAGTCTCCATTGCCTATCTTCACCCTTGATTTATAGCTTTTATCCAAGCTACAAAAAATTGAGAGGTCTGCTGTCATGTGGTTTGAACAACCACTGTCAATGAGCCAAATTGAACTTGTCTCCTCTGTTTTTCTGAGCATTTTATGCATTGTAGCTACAAACAAATGCTCATCCTTTACTGTCAAGCTCTCTTCTTCTTGAGCTTGTTTTACTTCTTCTTTTCTGTTTTTGCAATACTTTTGGTAGTGCCCAAATTGATTGCAATTTCTGCACTGAATCTTCTTGAACCAACACCAATCTTCAGAATGATTTGTTTTCTTGCAATACTTGCATGCAGGATATTCCTTTCTCTCCTTCACTGTCAAGTGGTTAGGTTGCCAACTGCTTGAATTCTGATGATTTGGTCTCCATTCTTTGCCTTTTTCTTCCCTTCCAATTTGCTTGGTTCTCGAGAAATTGTAAGATTGCTGTTGTTTTCCTTTGTAAGCAACAAGTGCATTCTCACTTGTTCCCTCATTTCTATAAGATTGCCTTTGTTCCACTGCTTGTAAAGCATTTACCAGATCTTGGAACATATTTTAGAGAAACTCATTTCAGAAAAATCTTTAGAGTCTTCCAAGGAACATATTTTATGTTCAAACTTTTCGGGTAGACTCACCAACACCTTCTCCACAATTCTGGAATTAGGGAAATCTTCCCCCAACAATCTCACTTGATTAACAAGTTTAGAGATTTGAGAAGAAAAATCTATGATGGAATCAGAATCCTTCATCTTCAGCCCTTCAAATTGCCTTCTCAAGTTCATAACTTGCATTTTTCTTGATCTCTCATCTCCTTTGAATTCGGCCTTAAGCTTGTCCCAAGCTTCTTTGGCAGTCTTGCATGCCAAAATTCTGGAAAATATCTCTTCACTTACTGCATTGTGTATGCAAGTAAGTGCTTTAAATCCTTTAGCTCTTTCTTCATTGAAGAACTTTATTTGAGCCATGGTTGGGTTGTTGTTTAATGGAGTTGGAACCTTGTCTGTATCCACATATTCCCACAGATCAAATGCCTTCAGATAAGTCTCCATTCTCACAGACCAGGTGCCATAATTCACCCCTGCAAATGAAGGTGCCTTTGCTGCAAAATTGGTTCCAGAATCCATTTTTCTTTTCTCACCCAAAAACTGACTTTGATTCCCCTTTTTTTTGTAAATCTCACCTTCCACTCGTGTTTCACACAATCCCTCCTAAGATCCTAATTGCTCTGATACCAATTGTAGGAATTAAAACGAAAAAGTCAACAAAAGTCAACTCTGATAAACCCAAGAACAAGCACTGTTCAGATTCAAATCTGGAATTTCTGGAAAATGAAGAACACGGGAAGAACAAGAAGAACAGAAATTCTGATAATAAGGGGCAGAATCAAGGTAAGGTTACTGCCATCCCTCTTCTTTATTTATAGAAAAAAAAAATTACAAGAGGTTTAGTTGAATACAACTTCTTCTTGTACATGATTAACTAAAAATCAAATTGGACTCAATCCTAATCAGCTAATTGACTCAATCCTAATCAGCTAATTGATCAACATGATCTTTATTTTAAGATAAGATAAAATCAAACTAATGCTAAGCTAATTCAATACTCAGCTAATACTAACAATTAAAGACATAATCTTCAATCTTCAATCTTCACAGCCGTGGCCTTCACACTGTCTGCAGCAGTCTTGATTCCATAAAATTCAACAAACCGGTGGACGTGGATGTGTCTGCACGGACTTTCTGATTGGACTCAATGAAGGCAGGGCTTATTGGTGGTCGTTTTGCCGCCGAAGAACCCTCGCTCCTCAATAAAACAACTACTTCAGACATCGCAGGTCTTAAAGAAGCTGTTGACTGAGTGCACATCAAAGCAATCTCTATGATTTTCTTTATTGTTTCTGTTTCGTATTCATCTGGGTTCATGCTTTCATCCACCAATTCCAGATGCATGTCACCCTCATACAGTCTCCATGCCTGTAAAACCAAGAGATAACACAAGTAAATGAGACGAAATCATGGGAAAGGAACCGAAATTTTGTTGCTACAAGAAGGTTTGACCATTGCGAATCTATTACCGGTACTTTCTTTTCTGGTCAACAAGACAAATGCCGAAATAGCAAAGATTTGTATATAAAGGGAAAATGAATAGTGCATTGGTTAAGTATAAATTCACCCTTTTGAGGAGGTAGTCCGAGTCAGGATCTTGACTTGCTTGACTGCATTTTTGGCCACTTATGATTTCGAGGACAGCAACCCCATAGCTATAGATATCCACTTTCTCAGATAATTGCCCATAAATTGCATATTCAGGTGCTGTGTATCCCCTGATGCAATAAGAAAGCGACGGAGAATCAGGTAATTTTATCATGCTATTAGCAGTTTCTAAAAAAGATCAAAACATGGAGAATGAACCGAGACTTTAGATGGCCCGAGTGTACTGGGTTGAATGTACTATTTCTATAATGTGAGCAATAGGGTCGTGATAAGCAATATCAATTTCACAAGAGAAGGTGCTTATCATAACTTACAGTGTGCCAGCAAATCTGGTGGTAAGATGACTCTGAGACTCCGGTAGAAGCCTGGCCAACCCAAAGTCTGCTATTTTGGGTTGGAAATCGTCATCCAAAAGAATATTGCTGGCTTTAATATCTCGATGAATGATGCACAAATGGAAATCCTCGTGTAAATAGGAAAGTCCCCTTGCTGTCCCAAGAATTATATCAAATCGTTGCTTCCAGCCGAGAGAGCCTTTTTTATCACCTGTTTTCCAGAGTAAAGCAAACCCTAATTCTCTCAGGATTATTCTTATCAGATATGGTATTTGGTGTCAGCAACTTCTATTTCCTGACTCCAAACATTTTCATCATCACACTCGATCTCAGACATGTGATCTCGTAAAATTTACAGGAATATATTATCTTATTTTGCTTGGAGCAACTTGGACGCACAAAATTTAAATTACCGTATAAGAAGTTGTCAAGGCTGCTATTTTCCATGTATTCATACACGAGAAGTAGTTGTTGAAATCTGAGGTTGAGTCCAGAACTGCTCAAGTGAACCGGTCGACCGCTTGGAAGAAAAAACTGAACCGGTCGACCTCTTGGTTCTATCTTCATGGCAGTATCTCTCATAATTCTAACACAAAGCTGACAGGAGAAGAAGCTGACGAGTTGAAGATTGAAGAGTCATGTTTAATTGTTTCCTGTTTTAAATTCAATGTAATCAGGATGATTAACATCCAATAGATAAGAAGTCAACGTTATTCTGTTATTTCAGTTAAAAGTCAATGTTTTAGTTAAGTTTCAACTTTATCTGAATTTTGTAAATATAGCCGTTGTAAGTTCTTGATTCATATAAATAAAGCTAATGGGATGGCAGTAACCATAACAAAAAATTCTGCCCATGTTCACGTTCTTTTGGTTCAAATTACAGAGTTTAAAAGTTCTTTAATTTCTGGAAATTTTCCCTTCAATTCTGGAAATTTTCTCTTGCCTAGATTTTGATCGCTACAGTACCTGTTCTCAGGTTTTCTGCCCAATTGTCCGTACAAATCTGAACAGTACGTGTTTTTACAATTTTTCCAGATTTTCTTCAAAATTCAACAGTAGTTCTGGTCCATTGCTGCAGCATCCAAGAAGTCGGATGAGATTCCTGTGATGAACATTACTGATGATCTTAACTTCCTTTTCAAACTCTGCCTTTGCCCTGTGAGACTGACTTATAGCTAGTTTCTTAACAGCAACTACTCTCTCATTCTTTAAAACACCCTGTTTAATGACACAATAACTAAATATAAGCAATGACAGGTCAATGATTTAGCATTTTATTAATTTTCCATGACAAATATGTTGGAAAAGAATCAAAAAATTCTGAAGCACAAACTGTTACTGTTCAAATCAGTAACAGAAACTATGCAATTTTCCAGAAAACAATCACTGTAGAAATCAAGAGAAAACCAACTCTGTTTTTGCAGAGTCTTGAGAATCACGGCAACAAAAGAACTAAACAATATTTCAATAAGATATTAAGAGCAGAATCACTTAAGGTTACTGCCATCCCTTGAATTTTATTTATAGAAGAAAATTGAATACAAGAATGGTAATTCTAACTATTACAATTTCTTCATCAAAACTGGAAAATAAAAATGCTTAAAACAGGAAAGATAAGATTGCAATGATCAATACAATTGATCTTTATTGAAACACAAACATGGTAATTAAATATTCTTCATGATCTTCAAATCTTCAGTAGCAGACTTAGAAACAAATCTTCTTCAATCTTCAACACTCCTCCTTGGTTCCAAGGCTGCTGGACTTATCATCCCAATCCTCTCTCTAAGATCTTCAAACCTTTCTTTGGCTAATGATTTGGTGAACAAGTCAGCTAATTGTTCAAGTGTAGGACAGTATTGCATTTCCAGCTCCCCCTCTTGTTGAAATTGCCGAATTGCATGAAATTTTATCTTCATGTGCTTGGTTCTATTGTGAAAAACAGAATTCTTGGATATGGCTATTGCAGCCATATTGTCACACCATAAAACTGTAGGATTAGCTTGTTCAAAGCTTAATTCACCTAATATTTTCCTTAACCAAACGAGATGGTTTGCTGCCACATATGCAGCAATGTACTCAGCCTCAGCAGTGGAATGAGCCACCACAGTTTGCTTCTTGGAATTCCAGCAAAATATGGTTCCCCCCATTGAAAAACAGAATCCTGAGGTGCTTGACATCTCTTCATCACTTCCAGCCCAATCACTATCTGAAAAACCAATCAAATTAGTAACATTTGATCTAGCAAAGTTCATACCAAAATCCAGTGTACCCTTTAGGTAACGCAGGACCCTTTTTGCAGCAACAAAGTGGATTTGGCTTGGACTTTGCATGAATCTTGATAAATAATTCACAGTGAACACTATATCTGGACGTGTGGCTGTTAAGTACAGCAAGCTTCCAATCAAACTCCTATAAACCTTCCCATCAGCTTGAACAGCACCATCATCCTTTGACAGTTTCAGTCCCACTGTCATAGGTGTGCTGACAGGTTTGCAATTTTCCATTGCAAACTTGCTCAGCAACTTAATAATGAAATTCTTTTGACATAGGAAACTACCTTGATTAGATTGAGTAATTTCCATGCCAAGAAAATATGACAACAACCCAAGTTCATTCATCTCAAATTTGGTTCTCATGTTGATCTTGAATTCTTCCACCAGCTTTTCTTGATTTCCTGTAATCAACAAATCATCAACATATACTGACACAATCAATATATGTGTATCAACCCTCCTTACATACAATGTAGGTTCATTCATGCTCCTTTCGAACCCCAAACTTAACAAGTATTCATCCAACTTGCTATACCAAGCTCTAGGAGCTTGTTTCAGCCCATACAAGGCTTTTTCTAGAAGATACACTTTGTTGGCAGTGATATCTTCTTCGAAACCTTCTGGTTGCTCAATGTATATTTGTTCATTGAGTGTACCATTTAAAAATGCAGACTTCACATCCAATTGCCACACCAGCCAACCTGTTTGTGCAGCCAAAACCAACAACAATTTTATAGTATCAAGTCTTGATACCGGAGCAAATGTGTCATTATAGTCAATACCTGGTTCTTGAGAGTAACCTTTGACTACCAGCCTTGCTTTGTATTTGTTTACACTCCCATCTGCATTCAATTTTGCTTTAAAAATCCATTTCACCCCAATTACATTCTTGTGTGCAGGTCTGTCCACTAATTTCCAGGTTTGGTTCTTTTCAATCATCATCAACTCCTCCTTCATTGCTGCCATCCACACCTTCGAATTCATAGCATCTTCCACATCACTAGGTTCCATCTCAGCAAGATTACACCTGCTATAAACATCACTTAACAACCTTGTCCCTCTCATAGGTATGCTGTCAGTTTCATCATCAACATCATCTGGAATTTCAGGTTGATACTGAATTTCAGGTTTGGGATCTTCACTTAATTCACCATCCCAATTCCATGTGCTATTCTCAGCAACTTTTACATCCCTTGCTATTATGGCTTTGCTTGTTTTCAAATCAAACACCTTGTAGCCACTGGTTTTAGAGCCATAGCCGATCAAAATTCCTACCTCAGCTTTTTGGTCCAGTTTCTTCCTTTTGATGTCAGGCTGCAAAACATAACATGGACTTCCAAAGACCCTTAAATGTTCAAGATTAGGTTTAAAGCCATACCAGTATTCAAAAGGAGTTTTGTCCCCCAAGATTTTGGTCACCATTCTGTTCAACAGGTAGGCTGAAGTGTTGACTGCTTCAGCCCAGAATTTCAGAGGTAGTTTCTTCTCATACATCAAGCATCTTGCCATCTCTACCAAGGTTCGATTCCTTCTCTCACTCACTCCATTATGCTGTGGGGTGTAAGGGACAGTTAATTGATGTTTAATTCCTTCTTTTGTAAGGAATTCTTCAAGCCTCCGAGAGGTGAACTCCCCACCATTGTCAGACCTTAACATTTTAAGCTTGCAATCTGTTTCCCTTTCAACAGCAGTTTTGAACCTTATGAATATCTCAGCCACTTCACTCTTGTGCTTAAGAAAATACACCCAACAAAACCTGCTGAAATCATCCACAAATAGCAGAAAATATCTAGCCCCATTTAAGGACTCATTTTGCATAGGTCCACACACATCCGTGTGTATTAGCTGCAGCCTTGATGTTGTTCTGAATGTGGTTTTGTTAAATGCACTTTTGGTTTGTTTACCCAATTGACATGCTTCACACACATCACCATGATCCTGAATTAATGGTAAACCTGAAGCTATTTGTAATTCAGCCATTCTTCTCAATGATGCATAATTGAAATGGCCCAGCCTTTTATGCCATAGTATAGAGTTTGTGCACAAATCAGTGCTCATGCTCATACAAGCTTCATTCCAATCTAGGTTGAAGCTTCTATTCATCATCCTAGCCGAGAGCAGTAGGTTATCCTTAGAGTCTCTGATTTTACACATGCCTTTGTTAAAAGATAATGAATAATCTTCTTCTAACAACTGTCCAACACTAACCAGATTATGCTTGATTTTGGGCACAAATAAGACATTGTTCAGAGTTCTAGTTCCTGCCATAGTTTCAACCTCAATATTTCCCATGCCTTCTACCTCAACATATTCACCATTTGCTATTCTTACTTTGGACACATAATTTCTATCCAAGTTTTTAAATATGTTCAAATCAGCTGACATGTGGTTTGTGCATCCACTATCTATAAGCCAAGTTGAATTACTTACCTTGGCTAGATTGCATTCTTGTTCTACCACAGCCATGAATAATTGTTCTTCCTTGATTTCTGAGGTTTCAGCAACATAAACTTGTTTTGCAGCTGCTGGATTCTTGCAAAATTTTTGCAAATGCCCAAATTGGTTACAATTCCTGCATTGTGTGTTCTTCAACCAACACCAAGTGTCAAGGTGGTTGGTTTTCTGACAGTATTTGCAAGGGGGAAAGTTTTCTTTCTTCTCTTTTCCCTTGAAGTTGTGACTGCCATGATTAGGTTGCCAAGTCCTCTGCTGCCAGTTTTTCCCATTGTCTCTTCTCCCATCATAGTTTCCTTTGAAGGAATTCTTTGGTTTATGTTTGCCTCTAAACCCAGCCACAAAAGCTTCTTCACCAGTTCTCTCTTGCCTGTAGGATTGTCTTTGTTCTACAGCTTGTAGAGCATTGACAAGTTCTTGAAGACTCATTTCGGCAAAGTCTTTTGAGTCTTCTAATGAGCAGATTTTATGCTCGAATTTCTCAGGTAGGCTTACCAAGACTTTTTCCACAATTCTTGAATCTGGAAAATCTTCTCCTAACAATCTCACTTGATTTACAAGTTTAGAGATGTGTGAGGAGAAGTCTTTAATGGTTTCGGACTCCTTCATCCTCAAACCTTCAAACTGTCTTTTCAAGTTTAAAACTTGCATCTTCCTTGATTTCTCATCCCCTTGAAACTCAGCTTTCAACTTGTCCCAAGTTTCCTTTGCAGTCTTGCATGCCATGATCCTTGTGAAGATCTCTTCACTTACTGCATTGTGCAGACAAGTGAGAGCTTTAAATTTCTTAGCTTTTTCTTCATTGAAGAATTTGATTTGTGCAACTGTGGGATTGTTTCCAAGTGGATTTGGTTGCCTGTCATTCTCCACTATTTCCCACAGATCAAAGGCCCTCAAATAAGCCTCCATCTTCACTGCCCAAATCCCAAAGTTGTGTCCAGTGAACACTGGCGATTTTGACGAAAAATTCGTTGAGTCCATTCTTCCAATTTCAACTATGATTAGTTGAAAAAAATAGCACTTAATAGTTTTCAATTGCTGCTGCGAGGCCTTTATGCAATTGATAACCAGCTAGAACAACAAATCCTTGTATAAAGATTTGCCAGAAAAAAAATCCTCTCGTGTTTCACTCTCCTTCCCTTTTTCAAAGTTTAATTTACTTTGAAAAAATTCTCACTTGATTCACTCGTGTTTCACTCAATCCCTTTCAAAGATCCCTTCTCGCTCTGATACCAATTTGTTGGAAAAGAAACAAAAATCCTGAAGCACAAACTGTTACTGTTCAAATCAGTAACAGAAACTGTGCAATTTTCCAGAAAACAATCACTGTAGAAATCAAGAGAAAACCAACTCTGTTTTTGCAGAGTCTTGAGAATCACGGCAACAAAAGAACTAAACAATATTTCAATAAGATATTAAGAGCAGAATCACTTAAGGTTACTGCCATCCCTTGAATTTTATTTATAGAAGAAAATTGAATACAAGAATGGTAATTCTAACTATTACAATTTCTTCATCAAAACTGGAAAATAAAAATGCTTAAAACAGGAAATATAAGATTGCAATGATCAATACAATTGATCTTTATTGAAACACAAACATGGTAATTAAATATTCTTCATGATCTTCAAATCTTCAGTAGCAGACTTGGAAACAAATCTTCTTCAATCTTCAACAAAATAAAGGAGGAGGAGACTGGTGTTTTCTTCTTTTCTTTTTTCACCCTACACAATCAGTAATTTCTCAGCCACTTTTTATCTTAAACAATGTAAAATCTTGAATTCGTTATGCTAAATGTTTTTTTTTTATTATTATTTGTTGAAATCTGTAATTTCTCTCTACTGCACCTTGTACACTTCACCAAAGCCTCCTTCTCCAAGTTTGTATTCCTCACTGAAATTTTTTGTCGCAGATTTCAAATCCTTGAAGCTGTAATTCACTGGACCTCGCAACTCAGTCGCCCCTAAAATGTCACCTTCTGCAGAAAAAATAAAGCAGAGTTTCTTTGAAATGTGCAAGCATTAGAGAACCAAAAATGTAGAATTCTCTAACATGGTTGAAAAGAGTAACTGGTTAGATAGAAAAAATTCACCATAGTTTTTCACAGTGCTTTACCTCTAGGAACTGCCTTTGGTTTTTTATGTAATTGAAACCACAGAAACAGTATTGCAGTAGCAAGCAACAGAAGACCTATGCCTCCAACCAGTCCTGCAATAAGGACTTTCTTTTTGCTTTTACTTCCTGCCAGAATATTGGATCAAATATGAGGCTTGAACTTCCTATAGTCTGTAATACAGGGACTTATAACATTCGAATGAAGATTTGCCCTCGAATTCTTATAAAGGACAGCAACCTGAGAAGTGTTGTAAATTTGTTGGGAGGTCCACAAAAAAAATGAACCTAAAAAACCTACATATCTAGTCTACCTGATATCTTAGCATACACAGTGGATTTATAATGAGGAAATTATCATCGAAGAGTCTGTCAAGGCATCAAAAATCCCATGCCCATATTAAAAATTTATATGCAAAGAAAGGTTACCATTTCTCAAGAAGGGCTTGAGATCCGTTGTTTGGTTATCTGCAAAGAAAGGCGTGTCTGAATACCTCAAGAAACACCCAACATTGATGGACCTGCCATCAGCATCAGGGAAACATGTCTGCAAGTCAGCATAAGCCACTGTTAAGCAATCTTGGCAACCAGCCTTACTGATGGTTTCAACACATTGTGCCACTCCATAAACCACTGAATTCTCACCAACCACCTCCTTCTTACTTGTTGCAAAGAAACCTGATATCTTCGGCGAGGCAATTTGAAGATCTGATAGCAGACTTTCCACACTTGCTTGATAAGCAGGAGATGCAGTTTGATTCCCACAAGCCCCGTAGTGACCATCCTGAGTGCTTTGATCGTAGAAACTTGTGCTCTCATACCTCAACGACAACGAAGGCAAAGAACATAAGACTAATTTATGAGTTGTCTATGTTACGGGGATACATACATACCCCCCAATATAGCCTGTTTCTCAGGTACAATTTTATGCTTGTTAATAGGTGAATTGTCAATTTTTGTTTGAGTTAATACTTGATTTCTCGTATTTGTTCTGCGCCTGTACCGTATCAGAAAGGCAAAGTCTAAATATGAAGTTCATAACTCCATTCCTAACTTGGTCAATTACAATTCTCAGTTGAAAAGGTATAAACATGACCTCAAAAATTTGTGAAAAACTAAGGCACGAGTCAGTACCTGAGTAAGCAGCCATCATAGATAACTCGAGCGCCATTGATGCCGGCGGAACAGTTGCGAATTTGTTTAGCAGCAATAGCAAAGCACGCGACACAATCTGCCGTTGACAAGTATTTCCTGCACTGAACCATGGCGAAGACTGGTGCTGTACCCCTCGCTTGCTCTGCAGTTGCAAAATACTTACTGCTGTTCACTTGAGCTCCAAGATCCAACAGTGTAGCGTTTAGGTTCTTTGTGAATTCCGGAACTTTGTCAACCTTGTACTGACTGCAACCTGCACTTAGCAGATTGGCTTGTGGGTCTGAAAAGGCCCCCATGATCGCCACCATCCACCACACCACTATAAGCAACATGTAGATTTTAGACTGTATCTCTTACTCTATCTCCTCCCCACCCCCAAGTGATGGAAGTAGAAATCAATGGACAAGCTAATCAATATAGTTTAGAATCACAAGCTTGTTAAATTATTTTCATCCCGACGCCAGATAATACAGATGCATGAATATCACTTTATTGACCAAACCTAAAGCAAAATATTGGTTTCCTTAAAGTTTTCTGGACCACACGCAACCTCGGCACACAGAGTTGCATCCAACAACGATTGACTTCCTTATAAACGTTTGTCTGTTTTCTTATGCATAGATTAGTAACTTTGTGAATGACGTGGTATGGAATGGTGTGACGAAGGTCCTAGGAATTTATGGTTTGTTTGGCATTGCAATTGCGGTTGTAATTGAGGTTTAAAAAAATAATTTCATGAAAAGCACTTTTAGTTGCGGTTTATAACTGATATTAAAGTGTCTCGTAAATATCAAATGACTGCCTCAACTAGAACTGCATTTTGTTTCAGCGTGCTGATAGTTGGGAGATGGAGACAGTAGCATTAGACACAGGGGAACCGGTGGGTGTGTCTGCACGGAATCTCTGTCTGGACTCAATGAAGGCAGGGCTTATTAGCGGTCGTTTTGGCGCCGAAGAACCCTCGCTTCTCAATAAAAAAACTACTTCAGACATCGTAGGTCTTAAGGAAACTGTTGACTGAGTGCACATCAAAGCAATCTCTATGATTTTCTTCATTGTTTCTGTTTCGTATTCATCTGGGTTCAAGCTTCCATCCACCAATTCCAGATGCAGGTCACCCTCATACAGTTTCCATGCCTGTAAAACCACGAGATAACACACGTAAATGAGACAAAATCATGGGAAAGGAACCAGAATTTTGTTGCTCCAAGAAGGTTTGACCATTGCGAATCTATTACCGGTACTTTCTTTTCTGGTCAACAAGACAATGGCCGAAGTAGCAAAGATTTGTATATAAAGGGAAAATGAATAGTGCATTGGTTAAGTATAAATTCACCCTTTTGAGGAGGTAGTCCGAGTCAGGATCTTCACTTGCTTCGCTGCATTTTTGGCCACTTATGATTTCGAGGACAACAACCCCGTAGCTATAGATATCGACTTTCTCAGATAATTGCCCATAAATTGCATATTCAGGTGCTGTGTATCCCCTGATGCAAGAACAAAGCGACGGAGAATCAGGTAATTTATCATGTTATTAGCAGTTTCTAAAAAAGATCAAAACATGGAGAATGAACCGAGACTTTAGATGGCTCGAGTGTACTGGGTTGCATGTACTATTTCTATAATGTGAGCAATAGGGTCGTGATAAGCAATATCAATTTCACAAGAGAAGGTGCTTATCATAACTTACAGTGTGCCAGCAAATCTGGTGGTAACATGACTCTGAGTCTCCGGTAGATACCTGGCCAACCCAAAATCTGCTATTTTGGGTTGGAAATCGTCATCCAAAAGAATATTGTTGGCTTTAATATCTCGATGAATGATGCACAAATGGAAATCCTCATGTAAATAGGAAAGTCCCCTTGCTGTCCCAAGAATTATATCAAATCGTTGCTTCCAGCCGAGAGAGCCTTTTTTATCACCTGTTTTCCAGAGTAAAACAAACCCTAATTCTCTCAAGATGATTCTTATCAGATATGGTATTTGGTGTCAGCAACTTCTATTTCCAGACTCCTAACATTTTCATCATCACACTCGATCTCAAACATGTGATCTCGTAAATTTTATAGGAATATATGTATATATTATCTTAATTTGCTAGGAGCGAAATTTAAATTACCGTATAAAAAGTTATCAAGGCTGCTGTTTGCCATGTATTCATACACGAGAAGTAGTTCTGGTCCATTGCTGCAGCATCCAAGAAGTCGGGTGAGATTCCTGTGATGAACATTGCCGATGATCTTAACTTCCTTTTCAAACTCCGCCTTTACCCTGTGAGACTGACTTATAGCTAGTTTCTTGACAGCAACTACTCTCTCATTCTGTAAAACACCCTGTTTAATGACACAATAGCTAAATATCAACAATGACAGGTCAATGATTTAGCTGTAAATCCTATGTAGAAATCTGTAATTTCTCTCTACTGCACCTTGTACACTTCACCAAAACCTCCTTCTCCAAGTTTGTATTCCTCACTGAAGTTTTTTGTTGCAGATTTCAATTCCTTGAAGCTGTAATTCACTGGACCTCGCAACTCCTGTAAAATGTCACCTTCTACAGAAAAAATAAAGCAGAGTTTCTTTGAAATGTGTAAGCATTAGAGAACCAAAAATGTAGAATTCTCTAACATGGTTGAAAAGAGTAACTAGTTAGATAGAAAAAATTCACCACAGTTTTTCACAGTGCTTTACCTCTAGGAACTGCCTTTGGTTTTTTATGTAGTTTAAACCACAGAAACTGTATTACAGTAACAAGCAACAGAAGACCTATGCCTCCAACCAGTCCTGCAATAAGGACTTTCTTTTGGCTTTTACTTCCTGCCAGAATATTGGATCAAATATGAGGCTTGAACTTAAGGTTGCCCCCACTGCGTTGTGGACTTAGCAAATAATTTTTATAACTGTTAAGATTGAGACAATTAATTTTTGAAGCAATTAAAATAAAATATAACATTTACACATGCAAGGTTTGATATAATAAAACATATCAATACACCCAAGTACAACAACACTACCATAAAACCTTATCAGCAAAGATATGGAAATGGATAATTGCTTCAAAATATTTTCAGCACAAAGGTATGGGAAAACATAGTTTTTTTCCCAAAGGCCGCATCACCCTTTATGTTGCCATTACTCTACATGCGTGGTTTGATATAAATAGAAGACAATTAACATTTATTTACATGTTGAAAATTTGGTTCTGGTTGCAGCAAAGTGTAAGGCAAGCGACTTGTATATCTTTTCATTGTAGATAATTTGACCCAATTTTTCCACCCGTTTTGTCTACGTGTGGCTTTGTATATTTTTTGTTTACGTCATATTAGATATGAAATACCATACATAAAAAAGCCGCAAAAATCAATTGTTATCAAAAACAACATCGACTGATTAAGTATTTTGATTATTATTATCATTGTTATTATCATGATTGCTAAATTGTCGTAAATATTATAGTTGCCATTATAAGTATTATTGTAAATAATGAATATCCTAATTATAACTGCAAATACTATCGTTGTCACTATCATTATTATAATTATTTTTGTGTTTACTCATATTCTTTATATTATTAACAAAAGAGCAAGCAAGGGAAAAAACTAAAATTATTATTATTATAGCGTAAATAATTAAAAAAAAATTACCTCAAAGAATTAAAAAAAAACACCTAAAAATTGTAACAAAAGAGCAATAGAAAAAATAAAAATAAATATTATTAGCTTTAAAAAAATAATTTGACTTCAAGAATAAATAAAAATAAAAAAACAGAACAAAGGGAAAAAATAATAAATATCAATTTTCAAATGATCACAAAGACATTTTAAAATTGAAGGACTAAATTAAAAAAAATACAACCTCAACAAAATAGAAAATAATACAATTTAAAAATAAAAACTAAGAGCATATACATATAACATGGACAAAAACACCATAAACACAGGGGTCTGTCGTGTAATTTAGCATGCAGGAGAGAGAAAATGTTCAATTGACCATCATCAGGACTTTGTCCACCATGTTTGACCACGCGTCACACCATGAGGAAGAGTAAATGGCGGAGCATTGGATGAGACCCCGAATAGACATTTTGTACCACCGGACGACACCGTACGCGCTGCCTAAAGTGTGCATGAGGCCGAATACTATGGGCACGTGTGGCAGACACGTACACAGTATTCAGCAGAAAAGAAAATTAAAAAATAGTAAATTACCTAAACACCCTCATAGTCAACTCTTCTATTTTGTCTTATTGGGGACAGATAAGTATATAGATATTTTCAAAAAATATGAAATATCTGAGATACCCCCGCAGACAATCCTTGGGTTTGTCTTATTGGAGGGTAAAAGGACTATTTTACTGTGCACTAGAATGTGACATTACCATGACACCCCCTATGATAACTCTTGGTTTTTTGTCTTTTATGAGAGTAAAATAATTATGTTACTGTGCAATGGAATGTGAAATTACCGTGACTCCCCCAATGATAACTCTTGATTTTTTGTCTTTTATGAGAGTAGAATGATTATTTTACTGTGCAAAAAATTATAAAAAATCAAAAAAACCATAACCCAGACACCCGAAACCAAACCGACCCAAACACCCAAAAAACAAACTGACCCAATACTACTATTGAAATCTACAGTAAGAACACTCACAATGCAAAGTGAATCAATGATCTCTTTTAGTATATAGTATAAATCCTGCCCCATATTAAAAATTTATCGCCAGTGTGGTCTAGATTCAATCAAGAAGGTTGATTAATTGAAAATAATGTGTTCCACACAAACATGTATATCTACGATCAAAGGGCCGAATGGCTAGGAACTAGTAAAACACTAGAAGTCTGGAAAAAGAAAGGTTACCATTTCTCAAGAAGGGCTTGAGATCCGTTGTTTGGTTATCTGCAAAGAAAGGCGTGTCTGAATACCTAAAGAAACACCCAACATTGATGGACCTGCCATCAGCATCAGCTTTAGAGAAACATGTCTGCAAGTCACCGTAAGCCACCGTTAAGCAATCTTGGCAACCAGCCTTACTGATGGTTTCAACACATTGTGCCACTCCATAAACCACTGAATTCTCACCAACCACCTCCTTCTTACTTGTTGCAAAGAAACCTGGTATCTTCGGCGAGGCAATTTGAAGATCTGATAACAGACTTTTCACACTGGCTTGATAAGCAGGAGATGCGGTGGGATTCCCACAATCCCCGTAGTGAGCATCCTGATTTTGATCGTAGAAACTCGAGCTCTCATACCTCAACGACAACGAAGGCAAAGAACATAAGAATAATTTATTACTTGTCTATGTTACGGGGATACATACCCCCATTAAACTCGATAGCTACAATTTTATGCTTGTTAATAGGTGAATTTTCAATTTTTGTTTGAGTTAAGACTTGATTTCTCGTATTTGTTTTGCGCCTGCACGTTATCAGAAAGGCAAAGTCTAAATATGAAGTTCATAACTCCATTCCTAACTTATTACAATTCTCAGTTGAAAAAGTATAAACATGACCTCAAAAATTTGTGGAAAATTAAAGCAAGAGTCAGTACCTGAGTAAGCAGCCATCATAGATAACTCGACCGCCACTGACGTTGGCCGGACAGCTGCGAATTTGTTTAGCAGCAATAGCAAAGCACGCGACACAATCTGCCGTTGACATGTATTTCCTGCACTGAACCATGGCGAAGACTGGTGCTGTACCCCTTGCTTGCTCTGCAGTTGCAAAATATTTACTGTTGTTCAGCTGTGCTTCAAGATCCAACAGTGTAGCGTTTAGGTCCTTTGTGAATTCCGGAACGTTGTCAACCTTGACGTTACTGCAACCTGTTAGCAGATTGGCTTGTGGGTTTGATAAAGCCCCCATGATCGCCACCATCCACCACACCACTATAAACAGCATGTAGATTTTAGACTGTGTCTCTTACTCTATCTCCTCCCCACTCCCGAGTGATGGAGGTAGAAATCAATGGACAAGTTAATACTTCTGTTAAACTTAGCATGAAAAAAAACGACAATACGCTAAAAAAAGAATTGTGAGGGCATGGAGGACTTCGTGGTAGTTTCTTAAACACTCACCACGACCATAATTGATTGACTCTAGCTCCAGTCAATTAATTTCAGGAACCATAATTGACTGATACTCGCTCCAGCCAATTAGTTTCAGGAACCATAATTGACTGATCATACTCGCTACAGCCAATTAATTTCAGGGCAGCATGCATGGAATTATACAGATTTTAAATTTTAAGTACAAATAAAAATATATATATTTTTATTGTTTTTCAAAAATGTTTTCCAAAAACGTTCTGATACTAGTCAATCTAATTAGTTAAGATGGTATACAGTTGGCATGCAGTGCCTTGAGTTTTCGTTGGCGTAAACTTTACTGTTCCGGTGATTTTTAATGCAACTTTTCAGAAATTATTAGAATATTTGGTGCCAATTCCTTAGATTTTCAATATCGCAATAAAAATCATGGGCTGGCTGGTTGCAAACTCACTTTGCAATTGCTGGAATCTCACCAACGAAAAATTCACACAAGAGAATTTTATTGAATTCAAAATCTGATGTCCTCTTCCTCTTACAATATTTTCTTAAATACCCAAACAACTTACTAGGAAAGCAACAAAATAGGAAATTTAAAGTAATAAAATCGGACACATAATAACTTTAATCAAGTAACAAAATTAGAGTAAATAGACTCCTGGAAACAATGGAATTTCAAAACTTCAGCAACTACATTGATGGCAGAATCTCTTCCATATTGGGCTCTTCCTCAATGTCTTCTTTTCCCTCCAGAATCGCCCCCTGATTTGCATCAATATTTCCTCTTAAATTATTTGAATATTTGATATTCATACAAATCAAACGTCGACTTCCTGTTCGATATAGTGAGAATCAATGAGTTTTTGAAAGATTATGCGGGAATTAGGGCTTCCAATGTCCTGGTTTCTGTTCCTAAAGTTTTGCCTGTGCCAGTTAGGTTGTGAGTTAAACTAGATATTACGAGATACATTGCCCGCGCGCTACGACAGGCTAATGTATTATATTTTTTAAAGTTATAAAAAAAAATCAATCAAAGTTGAGTTGCTTTTTTTTTTTTAGTAGCAAACTGATTTATTGTTAGGTTGTTTTGCTAACTAATTTATAGGTGAATAACAAAATAGGAATCGATAAAATCAATTAAAAAAGAGATTTGTTTTTTGCAGCAATTTGTTTGATTGTTGGATCTATTTTAACTGCTTGAATTTTTTTTTTGTTTTTCATAGTAGACTAATAGATTGTTGCGGATTTTTTATATCTATTTGACTAATTATTTAATTAGAAAAGAGAAAAAATATAATCAATAAAATTCATTGAAGATGAATTATCTGATCTATACAAAAAAATTTAGGAGATCATTGCACGCACGCTGCGATGAGTTTTTGTATTGAATATATTAGAGATATAAAGAGACATGAAGTTACATGAGTTTTTGTTTTTTTTTGTAACATAAGAGTTATGGTATTATGAATGAAACAAACTTGAACCAAAACTTTGAAAGAGTTTAGGTTCTATGCGAGATAACATTAATATAATTAGAGTGATTAAAATGTCTCATCGATAATTCTTTAAATCCATAATAGCAAATATAATGGTTTAGAAATTCAAGAGTTGAAAGCACAACAAAAGAAAATAGATTAACTTATCCCAACAAAATGGTGCCATAGGAATGTCATGGAGTAGCATTGTTCTTCAAGAGAAGATGTTGGAACAACGTATGGTAGCATGCAAAAGGAGTGGAAATGATGTTCACCGGAAAGTCCTGCCAATGAAAAGATAATTAATATTGATAGCGATGAAATGAAGGAAAATAAAAGGTGTTTGAAAAATAGAAAATAAAGCTTGAAAGCAAACATCTATTTTGAATTGAAATTATGATTCTAAACACTCTGCCTTGTTTTTGTTTATTGAAAAATATATTTTTTGTTCGAGAATATGTTGGTGCACCCTTGGAATCAAGCTAAAAGTTTTAATAAAATCAGAAATAAAGATGTTTAGCATCCAATATATCAAGTGTTTAGTAAAAAAGTTATAAGTGATGTATATAATAATAAATAGTGTAAGTGATTTTTTTTTGTCGTAGGAGGTTTTGAATATATATAGTCGGCAAAATGAGCTAATTCAAAAGTAAATTAAAATCACCTAATCATGATGCGATTTAGGTGGACATTGACGCTTCATTGGTGGATCATCTGCCTTAGAAATGGTTGAAGAATTGCGATCGAGCGATGTGATTATATTTGGAGCTCCGGATATTGCATCAGTTGCAGAGCTGTGAATGTAAAATGAATGAATAAGATATGCGTTCACCATTTACAAAGGAAATTTTATAAATGATATTGTTGAGATTGAAAGACGAAAATTCTGAAGAAAGAAAGAAACAACGTGTATTCTGGATGGTGGAATAGGTGTTGGAGTTATTGGGTCTAATAGTAGGGCCTCTTTAGAGGAAAATGTGGTAGCTTGATTTATTAATAACTTGATCAAATTCAACATAAAAGGTTGTCGCAAGGTGCGACCAATGCATCTTATCTTTTGTTTCAAGAACCTACTTTAGAAGCCAACTCTTGTGATAGTTATTTATAGCTGGTTAATTACCATGGCAGAGAATTTTTTTACACTAAAGACTTTTGGAAAATGCAAGTCTAGCAACAAATTTATTGGCATACATGGGGAAATAGTGGGCATTTTTTTTCTTACATAACAGAACCCAGCTGACAATTTTTTGTTTAGTCAATAAGTAATTCAGATTTCTTTACGCTCATTTTACTGCAATAAAAACCCTGCGTCAAACCATTGAAACAACTTTTGAAAGCGTATTTTCCTTATAACTCTATTTTCCTTATTGTTTGCAACAAAACAAAGGATTTAATGATAATTTTTTTATTTAATTCTTCAAAATAATTTCATTTTTTTATTGTCCAAACACTAACAATGATAAGTTAAGTGATATTTTTTTTTCTTGTTAGTTCATTTGCAAAAGTGTTTCTCTTCAGGAGCATGCAACATTTTTTATTGTTTGTGTAGCAACGATGATGATAATTCTAAGTGTTGTAGTCATATTAATAATAGTTGCATTAAGATAAATTTTTATTGATGAAATTTTTTATAGATAAAAAATCAACGATTCGTTCTTGTTGTTTAATTATTATAGATGATTTATGTGGGATATCTCTTATGTACCCAGAGGCGCTATATTGGATTTCCTTGCACTTTATTATATATACCCAGCGAGATAGACTAAGTTTAGTCATTATAGGAATTCTGATTATTTTAAGAGACTTCTCTATTTAAGATATTTTTTCTAATGATATAATATAGCGACAATAGATTAAAAAAATTAACATAACATAACAATAAATAAATAACAAGTACAAATATTAAATTAAGGTGAAATTATTCCTTTCTTGTTCTTGATGTTTAATGAAAGGCAAATTCTGCCAGCAACAACAACAATTTTGCAGCATCTCATTTTTTGCGCGAAGACCAATTGAGATTATTCTATTTCAAAATTTTACATATCTCATTGACAATTAAATTCCAAAATCATAAAAAATAATTCAAAATTTATAAGAGAAGACTAAACTACAGTTTTTCACCACAACATTATGTATGTCCAGCCCCGCTATGTTTTTGCTCTGCCACTATTGCACAATTTGTTTATTTCTGTTTTGGTTGACTAGACACAGGTAATTGATGGAAGACTTGGTGCACTGTCATTTCAACCAATTCATCTCCCTTATATATATACATCATAACTTCTCTTATACTAGTATCTTCCACACTTTTTTCCAAGCAATCTCACCAACCCTCCAGTTATGTTCATGAAAGGTCATTGATCACTCAATTCTATTGTTGCTTTTGTTCAGCCCCTAGAACTATCATGAATGAACGAAACAATTATTTAAGGATTGGCGAAGGAATTCATAAACCCTTTTAATTCCTAAAGCATTTTCATCACGTTGCTACAATTGTTGTTTTTTTCATATGACATGTGGTTCCATGCTGTGATGAAATTCCATAGTCAGAATTACAACACACTTCTTCAGTATTAGGCATCAAGAACGCTTTGCCACACAATGATAATCCTAAATCTATTATTTCTATTGTTTTCTCTAGTATTATCTATATTTTTTTCTTGGAAGAGATGAATACTTCTCTACCCAACTACACCAGAAACCTAGACAGGCAACCCAACTTCAACAGAAAATGCAGTATACAAAAAAAATAAGCTAAAATTAGCAACAACCAAAACGTAGCACACAAAAGGCAACACGACATAGCTCAATTTTAACAACACTATCATCTCTCAGCTGCAATAACAAAAGGAAGGCTAAAGAAAAGCAACTGATGACTAAAGAGCAGTAATCACAGTTAAACCCAATAAGAGGAAAGCAAAGAAAAGGAAAAGGCCCAATAACAAAAGGAAGAAACTCATAGAACAAACTGAGATTGCAATATGAATCAGCCAAGCAACAAAACTTGGCCGACAAAAAAATGCACAACGATAAGAACTAATTAGCAAAAAAAACAACTAACCTTAGCAACAACAATAACCTGGTAGCGTCAAAGATGAACCAGCAAAAATCATAAAATCCCTTGACAGCTCTAAAAGACGAAGAACACATGCGCATAACAACACACCAAAGAATTGATGTAAAAATCACTCACTGATTGAAGAAACTCTAGTGAAATTGGTTATGAATGAAAATATTGTTTAAGGACCGGTGAGGGAATTCATTGACCCTTTTAATTCCCAAGCAGTATCATCATGTTGTTGTTGCTAGAATTGTTAGTTTAATTAATATAACAATAAATACATAACAGGTATAAATAATACATCAAGGTAAAATTATTTTGCTTCTTGTTCTTGTTCCTGTTTTCTAATCAAAGACAAATTCTTTCAGCAATAACAACAAATTCGCAGCAAATCATTTTGTGCGTGAAGAGAAATCGAGTTTGTTTCCCCTCAAAATCTTACATATTTCATTGAAAATTAAATCCTAGAACCGTATTAAATAATTCTAAACCTAAACTGCTGCTAAGAGAAGATTGAGTTTTTCATCACAATGCTCGGTTTTGTCCAGCCCTGATGCGCTTGTTTGCTCTACTAGTATTGCACTATTTGTTTGTTTCTATTTTTGTTCACTGGATATATTATTGATGGAAGGCCTGGAATATTCTCGTTCCAATCCATTCATCTCCCTTATATACCTCATAACTCTCGGTTTATACTAGCATTTCCCACACTTTTTCCAAAGAACCTCACCAAAACTCCAGTTCTGTTGGACATTGATTATTCAATTTCTGTTGGTGCTTTTGTTCAGCCCTCAAAAGCCCCCGGTTTAGGTCACTTTGTTTATATCCCTCTCTCTTCCCCATTTCCTTAATTGTTGTCTACTCAAATGGGGTGGTTAATATATAAGCATCAAAACACCTCAAAGAATTATTGCTTCTTTTCTCTGCTGTCCCTACACCTATGAAATGGAATTCTACTAACCAAACTGGAATTCTTCATGAAATCTTTTTTCCCTCCTAAACTAAGTCAAAGATCAAATCCTTCCCTTATCAATGCAATCTAAGAGAGCAAAAGATGATCAGCGTTAATTAAAAACTAACTATTTTGTCTATTTATGTTGACCAATCTGATGCACTGTTAGTGTGCTAGGCTGGCACGCATTATAAAGTACATACAAATTCTTGTGTAAAAGAGTCAATCATGAAAAGAAAAAACTGATAGAAGAAACTGAGATTGCAACACGAATCTGCCAAACAAAAAAATTTGGTTGAAAATAAAACACATTACGATAAAAATTAATTTGCAACAACATCCTTAAACAACTAACCTTAGCAATAATTGTTCAAAGCTAACAGCATCAAAGATGAACCAGCAAAAACCATAAAACCCAAAGTCGAAGCACACTTGCACATAACAACACACCAAAGAATCGATGTAAAAATCAACTAAAGAGAACATAAAAGAAGAGAAAATAAAGTAAAAACAATAGACCAAACCTCAAGGTCAACACCAAATTGAAACAAAGAAGAAAACCAAAGTAGACAGAAAAACACAAAAAAAGGGAATTGACTATTGAATGAAAGGAAGAAATCTACACAAAACAATAAACCAAAAAACATGATATAAAAAAACAATAGCAAACATAAAAGAAGAGACAATAAAACAAACATAAAAGAACAAACCTCAAAGCTTACACCCCAGCAAAACAAAGAACAAACAGCTAAAATCAGTGGGAAAACAAACAAATAAGGTGGACATTACGTATTTAAATGAAATGAAGAAATTGATGAACCAGAACCTGCGTTTCCTGCGATCACACTCCTTGTCTAGAGCTGACATGAAGCATTAATCCCCTGCTAAAAGAACGTGGCTCGATCTGGGTTGACGCCACTAATTGCATGTGATTAGGATTTGTTTTTGATGTTGCTGAACTGGCATGATGCTCCTGCTAAATGAGTACTCGATGGCTGCTCAATATCTTGTCCATTACGTGTGGTTTTTTACAGGATTCCTTTCAACATCACAGGGATTTATTAACGTGGCTCGATCCGGGTTGACGCTACTAATTGCATGTAATTTGGATTTGTTTTAGATGCTGCTGAATTGGCATGATGCTCTGCTAAATGAGTATTCGATGTATTTGTTTTCCTTGACAGATGCATGTAGAGGGCAAAAACAAAGCACGGGCGCATCAAATGACACATAAATGAGCATTAATTAGCGATTGCGCATTAATGAAGCTCCGAGAAATGAACCTGCATTAAATACCGACTGCAATTATAAAACAATTATAAAACATTTCATTAACTGCAATGAAAACCGGCGTCAAGCCATTGAAAAAACTGTTTCAATCCACGGTAGATTGAGTGTGGATGAACAATTATTTAGCAACATGATTTATCTGTTTCTTTAATAGATTTAATTATAGAAATTTCTCCATTGTTGATGTTGACAGTGATGGAAGCATACATGACCTATGGCCTCCACATACCAAGTAATTGTAGATTTTCAATTTAGGGCAGGATAATATCTCCATGCACCAATTAAAAACCAACAACATTCTTCTTGTCATTACAATAAATCTTCTTGTTTTTTCTTTCTTCTTAAATACTTAAAAAAATAATTAAAACAATCAACAAGTAAGGTGGATATTAGGGATTTGGAGTGTGAGGTGGGCATGTGAGACCATTGCTATCTGAATTTCTTCCACTATATGGGACAGTGGGATGGTCTGTGAGACCATTGCTATCAAGTGTTTTTTGTACGAGATGGGTCCGTGAGGCCACTGCCCTTTAAGCTTGAGAATGGATAATATTATATGATTTAATTAAAATTCAGTGTATAAAAAATAAATATGAATTTAGCGTGTTAGCTAGAATGGACAATGGACCTTAGATTAATATATGACACATCTTTCAATGGAAATTAAAAGAACATGAATAAAAGGCACCTCACTTTTCTTGACGATGATGGTGGAAATCAGCGAGAGAAAGAGGCAGTACCAAACCACAGTAGAAAAATGGCCCAAGAATTCCAACAAAAACAACAATGAATTCATTCATGGCCTACCGATTCTTTAGCAGATGAAATGAAAGGATAAAGAGCATGTGAAGCTGGAAGAATGTCTCTTCTAAAAAAACGAACCTAGTATGAATTTTTTTTATTCCTTCAAACCATCTTGAAACCTAGTTGATTTAAGTATAAATAAATAAAACTTTATTGGAGAATTAAAAATTAGTATTTTTTACTTAACACCTCCGATTCCACATGCAAGCAAGAAAAACAAATTATCAAGATAGTCACAAATCAACGCAATGTCACATAATCAAATGAAAGAAAGAAAAAGAAACAAGAGACTAAAAAAATATCTAGGAACATACAAAAAATCTCACAACCCACAAACATTATCGAGGCCTCTATTTTTACATTTAGTAATAGACTATTAAATAAAAAAGTACTTTTTTAAAACATAAAAACTGAAAGAAAAAAAATAAACAGTTAGTAAAATCCGATGTCGAGGGCCATCTACTTCTTAGTTCTTACAAAGAAATCCAGCATTAGGGCAAGTCCAACGGAAGAGGCATCCCAGCAGTCAAAGCTAAATTTTTGAATTTTTTGGCTATTTTCGTTATTTTGTGGTCTCCAACGGGAGAGGCATCCCGAGAGGCATTTTGCCTCTTCTTCAGCCGAGAAGGCATTCCCACAGGTGATTGATCAAGAGCTAAAAATTAAAAAGAGCCGTTGGAATTGGAATTATACCGTTGCAACAATAATCAACAAAACCACAACAAAAACAATCAACAAAACCACAGTTCAAAAATACATAGATAATCAAAAAAAATACCTGCTTGGTGGGGGTAGAAAGAGTAGCAAGAGCAAAGAAAGAAGTAATCAAGAGAACCCGCATGGAAAAAATGATAAAAAAAATCAGTAGCATCAAAGAAAACAAGAGGTGAAGCAATCTTGATGAGGCGGCTTTGAGGAAAAAATCACCATTCACGAGTGATCTTGGTGGTGTTGGTGGGCTGGAGGGTGTAGAGGGAGAGGGAGGTGGGCGGCGCATGTTATGTAGGAGAAGGAAGGTAGGGTTTTTTAGATTGAAATGAAAATGAAGGGGTGAAAACGGGGTGGGGTGGGTTTTTAATATAATTATTATATTATAATAATAATAATAATTATTATTATTACTATATAATTAATTAATATTATTAATAATTATTAATTATTATAATAATAGTTAGCATAAAAAATAGGGGTATTAATTTGATTGAATTATTTGTAATGTAATGTATTTTAATTAATTATGTTTGAACTTATTGATTATTTGTTAATGTGTTCATTTTGTTTTTTTTAGTTTTTCTAACACTGAAAGACAATAAGTAACATTAATTAATTTCAAATACAACAACAATAAAAAACATAGAATTACTTGAAAAGTATACAATAAGTAGCTTAAATTTCAAATATTGTGGTTTTTTTAAATTATATTTAAATTTATTTTTATAATTTAAATATAATTAAAAAAATAATTTTATTGTTTGAGAGTTTTTAAAAGCAATTATTTAATTATATAACTTACTTATATTAATTGTATAATTAAACTATATACAAAATAATTGAATTTTTTTTTTTTTTTAAAATAGCTCTTCAAAATGGCTCTTACCATTGGAGAGCACATCAACTCAAGAGTCATTTATCCACTATTCAAAAAGCCATTTTTATGATTTGGCTCTTAAAAATAGCTCTTGCCATTGGACTTGTTCTTAGGGCAAGTCCAACGGGGGAGCCATCAGAAGAGGCAAAGCCAAATTTTTAAAAATTTGGCTATTTTGTCTTCAATTTGTGTCTCCAACGGGGAGAGCTAATTGAAGAGCCAAAATGGCTCTTCCATATTCCAGAGCCATTCCTACAGGTCTAAAATGCAGAGGCAAAATTGAAATCCGACCGTTGTAAAATTTTATTACCGTTGCCATTATCCACAATAAAACACACATCACAGCAACAATGAATTCAAGAATTGAAAAAACACATTATATTTTCCAGCCAATCCGAACCAACAGAATATACCTTCATCAAAAATCGAACGAGCAGATTTCATCTTCGGTTCCTGTCAAACCCCTTGCCCACTGCATCTTCAGTAATTTTTCTAAACTTTTTTTTTTGAAGTAGGAAGCTTTGATTTCTTCTTCAATTGCGATGGATATTTTTCTTCGGTTCCTGTCAAGCAGAGAGCAGAGTGAGAGGGAGCCAAGGGAGAGAGGGAAAAAAGCAGAGTGAGGAGTGCCAGAAAAAAGCAGAGTGAGGAGCACCATTGGAGAGGGAGAAGGGGAGAGGGGGAGAGGGAGCAGAGAGGTAATCACCATGGGAGAGAGGCGAGCTCGCAGAGTGAGAGGGCCGGAGGCGAGAGCTGATGAGATGAAAGGGACGGAGGAGGGAGGGAACCGATGAGATGAAAGGACGGAACTGATGAGATGAAAAGGGGACGAACGGAACTGATGAGATGAAAGGGAAGGAGGAGGGACGAAGGCGAGCTGATGAGATGAAATGGGTGTGCGGCGCAATTGAAGTAGGGTTTCGGGGTGGGGGTATTTTAATGTTTAGGAAAACAATAAGTAATTAATAATAATATTTAAGTAAAAATAATAATTAGTAATATTGAAAAATGGGTGAATATTAATAATATTTATTAAAAATAATAATTATGCGCAATTGATAAATTATGATTTTTTTGATCAATTAGATTAATTACATGTTTTAAATGTATTGTTAGATTTAAATATTGTGTAAATTTTGTATTTAGAATTGTTGTGGAGGTAATTAATAATAATATTTAAGAAAACAAAAGGAGGTCATTAATAATAATATGTAGTAAAAAAAATAATTATGCGAAATTGATAAATTATGAATTTGTGAATCAATTAGCTTAATTACATGTTTTAAATTTACTGTTAGATGTTTAAACTGTGTAAATTTTGTGTTTAGAAATGGTGTTCATTTTTCATAAATAGATATTTTTATCAGTTTTATTAATACTGTAATAAAATTTCAGTTAGATCGACAAGAGCAATAAGACAATGTATTTTTTTATGCAGATGGACTCAAATGTGCGAAATTCACTCACTAACTCTCCTATAAGTGCGTCTGAACAGTTTGATTCTCAACAAAGTGATCTTAATGTTCATATTACTAGAAAATCACAAAGAAGTAAAAACTTCTCACCGGAAGAAGATTGTTTACTTGGATCTACGTGGTTAAATACTAGCAAAGATCCAATCACAGGAGTTGATCAACAAACAAGACAATTTTGGGCTCGAGTACATGCGTGCTTTGTAGAGAATGGAGGAAACTTGAATAATCGTTCTCAAATAAGCATCTCAAATAGATGGCAAGAAATAAATAGAGAAGTTGCAAAATTTGTTGGGTTTGTTACCCAAATTGAAAACCGTCAACAAAGTGGAACGACTTAAGAATCAAGGGTAATATTTTATTTTCAACATTTACATATGAAATAAGTTGTTTAACATATGTATTATGTAACATAGTTTCATTTATTGAATTTTTTTTCCAGATTAATGATGCTCGACAAATGTATGCTTCAGTAGTTGGCAAACGATTTCAACTGGAATATTGTTGGGTTATCTTAAAAAAAGAATCCAAATGACAATTTGAACGTGCAAGTCTTCATCAGAAGTCAAACAAGAAACAAAAAATCATGGAAACGCAAGTCCAGCTACTTCAACTCCATCAACCGCTGATTCTATTACGTTAGGAGAAGACAGTGATACATTTTTTTACCAAAGTAGACCAATTGGTCAGAAAGCTGCAAAGGAACGACTTAGACGCAGACAAGGAAAAGAGAAAGTTAGGGAGACAAGTGTATCAACTATGTTACAACAATTGAATGATACCTTTGTTGACATTGAGGTGGAGAAAAAAGAAGACAGAAAAATTCTGTTGGAGCAACAAGCTTTATTGATTAAACAAAAGCAAGAGAAACAAGAAATGAAGATTATGAAGATGGATACTTCTACAATGAATCCAATTGCTGCAACATATTTTGAAGAAAAAATGTTGGAAATTATGGCAAAAAGGAGTACTAATTAAAGTAGTTAATTTCATTGAATTATGTGTAATGGACTGTCTTTTAATTAATTATGTAAGAACTTATTGATTATTTGTTAATGTGTTAATTTTTATTTGTACTTTTTCTACAGAAAAATTTCGAATTTCATATATTGGCGGGTTTTTTCAACATTTTAAAATTTCAAATTTCAAATATTCTGGATCTTTTAATAATGATTAAATTCATTTTTTTTTAATTTTTTTAAAAATAATTTTATTGTTAGTGGGTTTCTCAAAAATAATTATTTAATTATATAACTTACTCATATTAATTGTATAATGAATTGTATAATTACTCTATATACAAAATAATTGAATTTTATTTAAAATAAATTAAAAAAATAGCTCTTAAAAATTGCTCTTACCATTAGAGACCACATCACCTCAAGAGCTATTTCTACACTATTCAAAGAGTCATTTCTATCATTTGCCTCTTAAAAATGCCTCCTATTATTGGACTTGTTCTTACCAGATAAAGAAGCCCGTAAACTTACCAATCCTATCAAGCAAGCCACATAAACCATCCCGTGCCCCGTAGTGGTCTCCCTCCCGGCCTCTTCTGCGATGCTGGTGTACACAGACTCTGAATTGTTAGAAAATATTTTTATAAAAAAGAAAGAAAAAAATAATTATTTAAATAAAAAACATTCTACCATACTCTCATCTCAAGTACTATTAAACAGACACTAGAATATTTCCCATTGCGATGCTTTCCACGGTGGTTTATTCGAGCCACCGGTCACGATTAACTTGTCGATGATTCCTTCAGGCAAGCTTTCATGCATTGTTCCAAGCTATTGGTTTATTTCAACTCAATCTATCATGACTTGCCAAATAAATAAATAAAAGTGGACTGTATTTTTTTTACTATTTAAATAAAAAATTGATTAAATTGAAAAAACAACAAGGACGTATTGAAAAGCAAAAACAACACATCTTTTTAATTTATTCACTTTCACCATCTCTCTTTTCTTCTTCTTTTTTGTTTTCTAGAATGCACTCGTGAGATAGATCACTTATATGAAGTAAGAGAGCCAAAAGCCAAATATCATCAGAGCGCCAAAAGCCAAAAGCCAAAAGCCAAAAGCCAAAAGCCAAAAATTATACTTTTAGAATTTTTAATCAATTTTTTCAGTTTCAATGACTGTGATATCCAAACAGCTAAAATGACTCTTTCCTCCTTGCATGCTATTTGTAACATCTTGAACAAAAAAACCATAATAAAGTTGTATGGGAGAGGCTGACGGGCAGTCTATGGGAGAGAATTATGGTTAGAGTTTTATTTATTGTTCTGTACTTTTTAATGAATTTAACTCAATTTTTGATAGTCTAACGGGCATTGGTTTTTTATTTTAAATTTATTTTTTAATTTAAATATAATTAAAAAAATAATTATTATATTGTTGGAAGGTTTTTTTAAAGTAATTATTTAATTTACTTCTATTAATTGTATAATTAATTGCATAATTAAATTATATACAAAATAATTTTATTATATTTAAAATGATATAAAAAATGACTTTTCTAAATAGTCTTTATCATTGAAGTAGACATAAATAAAAAAATTATATTTATACTATTTAAAAAACCATTTTAAAAATTTAGCTCTCCAAAATAGCTTTTATTATTAGACTTGCTCTAAGAACAACTCCAATGGCAAGAGCCATTTTGGAGAGCCAAATCTCTAAAATTGCTATTTGAATAGTGTATATGTGGGTTTTTTTGTTGATGTGTACTCCAATAGTAAAAACCATTTTGGAGAGCCATTTTTTATATATATTATTTTAAATATAGTGCAATTATTGTATGTAGTTTAATTATGTAATTAATTATATAATTAATAGGAATAGGTTATATAATTAAATAATTGCTTTTAAAAAACCCTCCAACAATTTAATTATTAATTTTGTATATAATTTTTTACTCTCTTGTTGAGATATTTTTAGATAAAAACAAAAATAAATATTTTTGATATAGTTACATTATTTTCTAATATACACACACACACGCATGCACGTCCGCGCGTGCTGGAACACCCCAAAATTTTGGCCCCAAAAAACACACACACACGCAGGAACACCCCAAAATTTTGGCTTCTCTACATGAGCTGCTCGGGAAAACCATTTTAGCTATCAAAATAATTTTCTTGGTGTAGTGTAAAAAAATAAGTAAATAAATTAAAACATTTTTATTTTTATTTTTGGCTTCTCAAATAGCACCGTAAAAACCATGTCATTAAGTTATTTTTGTACACGTGAAATGGGATAATGCATACATCATACGTGTCTCCGTGTGCATAAATCACGATTATTTTTTTTCAACGTTTAGGCACGGGCTAATACGTGTCTCTGTGTGAATTTGTATAAATTTTAAGCTTATTTTTTATATATTATAGTTAGTTTTAGAAAATAATATAAATATTATTTTAGAATTTTATATAATAATTTAAAATTAGATATTTTTTCTGATATTTTGCATGTACCCTCTGATGCCCAGGATTCTAATTTTCCGAACAAATTCAATAATGTAATGCATTCATTAGATAAAGGACTGCATTATTCATGAAAATAGCCTTTATCTTGTAGCCTGTGGTGCAATTTTTACTCCAATTTCGGTCATCAAATCATTCCTGCATAGACAGAACATAATCATTAGAATTACAGTCATCATTTGGTAATGGACCCACGAAGTAATAAAATTTTCGACAGCATAAATTAATTTTTTTTCTTAGGTGCCCTCTCCCATACCTCTAAGAACTTGGTACCTTGGGACTTGTATAGTGCCCATCCTGATGGAAGATTTTGAATGTACAATTAGTCACTGACCGGACAATTATCATTCAAATTTAATAATGGTAAAGGATGAACTACTTTTAAAAAAGAAAAATAAAAATAAAAGATATTTTCAAAACAACTCTACATCACAGTATAAAAAATACACATTAAATTTCAATTTATAATCTGTCCGACAGGTGTATAGGCACGTGCTTGTAAAATACTCTTGTATTTTTTTATTATTTTGAAGCACAAGGAATATTATAAAAAATATATTTTCCCTTGGGACCGCAAACTGTCAGACTCTTTTATTTCCGAGGACCATCTATTAATTCAGCCTCTTCCAATAATAGTTTGCTAGTAACGAAAATTCTTGGACGCTGTTGAGCCATAAGTTTAGGATGGTGGCCTGGTTGATTGTACAGCTTTCTTATGATATCATTAAAATTCTATCAAGTTGGAGCCTAGATTGTGATGTGTTTTTAATAATTCTAGACAGTTGTGTTTGTGCTGTTGCGTTGCTTTGAAAAAAAACATGTGTGAGTTTCTCTATGGAATAGTCCAACTAGGGTATCGTAGTATGAGGACTGCTACGGATTTTCATAGCGTCTCTTTTATATTTGTTTGAAACTACATTTTAAAAACATTTTTAAAAAAAGTTATTTAAAAAAAAACTTATTTTTTAAAAAAAAATTTAAATTATTTTAATATACTAATATTAAAAAATAATTTTTTCAGCTATCCTTCCCGGCTTGTTGCCTTGCTGCCATAAACATAAATAGCTTCTCTATGTATTTTTTTGATGGGTCCGATGCTATAGTTTATACGGTTCCCACTTTAACTACTTACTGTGGTGTGAATATAGAGGTGTTTTACACCGTGTTTCAAAAATATTTTTAAAATTTTTATTTTTATTTTTATTTAAATTAATTTTTTTTATCATTTTAATGTGCTGATGTCAAAAATAATATTTAAAAAAATATTTTAATATATTTCTAAATGAAAAACAACCTCAACCGCACTACCACCAGGCTTGTAATTGTAAACAATATGGGTTCAGCAGAAAACTATGATAATACTGCTCTGTTATCACGTGTATATTTATATTGTTTACTAATGAAATAACACAAGTTAATTGTAACAATGTTGCTATACGAGATAAGGATAAAGTACATGAAGATGAAACTTATTCTAAGAGCACCACTACTAAGTCCTTAATGAGATAGGAGTCCTGCGTGGACTTTCTTCAGTGTCTGTTATTGTTCTGTTTTCTACTTCTGTTACAGCCCCTCTCAAGCTTATGGGGAGAAAACAGACCATGAGCTTGTCACGAAGCATGAGGAACCGGTTCGTGGTGAGTCCTTTTGTAAAAATATATGCTAATTGATCTACTGTACTGATGTACTGAGCTGAGATATTTTTAATGGCAATTTTTTCATGAATAAAATGATAATCAATTTCGATATGTTTTGTTCAAGCATGAAAGACAGGATTTGAAGCCAAAGAAAGAGCACCCATATTATCAACCCATAGGGTAGGTGGTGCTGGTAATGGAACACGTAAATCCTTGAAGAGCATACGTAGCCAATAAAGCTCAGCAGTAGTGATTGTCATGGAATGGTATTCAGCTTCAGTATTAGAACGGGAAACAACAGGTTGTTTCTTCGCCGCCCATGAGATCAGACAAAGTCCTAGGAAAATACCGTAGCCAGTGGTGGAGCGCCTATCATCAGGGCTCCCAACCCAATCCGAATCACAATAACCATTTTACTGTAAAGAACCCTTTGAGAAGTAAATGCCATGCTCAACTGTAGATTTAAGGTATCGTAGGACTCGCTTTGCTGCTGCAAGGTGTGTAGTAATGGGAGCATGCAAAAATTGGCAAAGTTGATTCACACCGAAGGCAATATCAGGTTTTGTTAGTGTACAATATTGTAGTGCTCCGACGATGTGATGATAAAGTGAGGAATCAGGAAGTGGATCACCATCAAATTTGGATATTTTTGTGCCATAGATACATGGAGACTGATATGGTTTAGCACCTGTCATATTTGCACGATGTAGTAAATCAACAATATACTTAGATTGATGCAAATGAAGACCTTCTCTACTGCAGAGAACCTGGATGCCCAGGAAATAGGAAAGTGGTCCTAAGTTCTTCATTGAAAATTCTTGCTGAAGCTTGGTGGTAAGATCAGAAATAGCAGGGGGCATATTGCTTGTAACAATAATACAATCAATGTAAATCAAGACATAAACCCGCACTTGCTCTTGAAGGAAAACAAACAGTGATGTATCAACAGTGGATCCCATAAAACCAAGATCAAGAAGTACCCGAGAGGCGTTGAAACCAAGCGCGAGGAGCTTATTTCAAGCCGTATAGAGATTTCTAGAGACAACTCACAAAATTAGGTTGAGATAAATCCACAAAGTCTTGTGGTTGTTCCATAAACACTACGTCTGTCAATTGGCCATGCAAGAAAGCATTAGAGACATCTAATTGCCGAATAGGCCAATCATAATGAACTACGAGGGCAAGAATCAAACGGATAGTAGCTGGTTTAATCACTGGACTGAAAGTCTAAGTGTAATCAATGTCATCTTGTTACTTAAATCCTTTGGCAACAAGTCGCACTTTATAGCGATCAATGGTATCATCTGATTTTTGCTTGATTTTGTAGACCCACTTGTTTCGAATTTCATGTTTGTGAGAAGGTCGGGGACATAAAGTCGAAGTTCCATCGGAAATTAAGGCATCATATTCAGCAACCATAACATCTTATCAATTTGGATTTTTAGAGGCCTGTGATAACGTTGTTGGTTCAGGGGGAGGAGGGTGGAGGGTGGTGTGAAGTGCTTTGAGTGGATGTTTAGTAGAGTGATAGAGGTGAAAATCAGGGAATTGTTTGGGTTTGAGAGAGCTAGTGGTCCTGCGAGTAATTATCTGATGAGGAAGAGAGGAACTGGACAATGATACAGATGAGGAATTGTCTTGGGAATGAGAGTGTATAGGGTCTGCTTGTGCCAACAAGTCATGCATATGGTGCAGGGATTCTGAAACTGTAGGTGTCGTGTGTAGAGTTGATTAGAGAGGAAGAGTTGAATAAGATGATGGGTCTTGGGAGTCATTGTCTGCAGAAGTGTGAATAACAGGGGAAAGAGGAGCAGATAAGTTTGAATTTAGTGGAATTGAGAAGAACTTACTAGCCACGTCTATGAGAGGAAAAGTATAAGGTGAGTTCTGTTGCGAGGTAGTAGCTGAGTGTATATCTTTGGCTGGAAACACCTGCTCGTCAAATGTTACATGTCGCGAAATATAAACTCAATTGGTGAAGGGATCGAGACATCGATATCCTTTGGAATTAGAATAATAACCCAAGAAAATACATCTTTTACTGTGAAAGGATAATTTATGATCATTATAAGGACGCGGTAATGGATAGCAAACACAACCAAAGACTCTAAGAATGGAATAATCGGGTTCTATGTTGAACTTGGTATATAAAGTATTGCTATTTATTATTGGGGTGGGTAATCTATTGATGAGATAAATGGCAGTAAAGAAAACATCCATCCAATATTTGCTAGGCAAATGTGAATGAGCAGGAAGAGCTAAACCAGATTCAACCACATGTCGATGCTTGCGTTCAGCTATACCATTTTGTTCAGATGTGTATGGACAAGAAATTCTATGAAAGATGCCATTATTTTCAAGAAATGTTTTAAATTGAGAAGAAATGTATTCTCCACCCCCCATCAGTTTGTAAATGCTTCTTTTTTTTAGACAAAAGATTTTCAACTAAACATTTGAATTTAAGAAAGCAAACAAAGACATCAAACTTGTGTTTCAATGGGAAAAGCCAAGTGAAGTGAGAAAAATCATCGATAAATAAGACACAAAACTTGCAACCACTTATTGATTCTACTGAAGAGGTCCACACATCAGAGTGTATAAGTTCAAGAGGAAATTCGATGCACGACTAGAGATTGGAAAAGGAAGTTTTTTGCTTTTCGCCGATTGACATGGCTCACACAAGGAGTCTTGGTGTTGTGAACCAGATACAGATAACTGAGAGTGACATAGCAAATATTGAAATACAGAAGAAGAGGGATGACCTAGTCGATTATGTCAAACTGGAATTGAAGCTTTGACACCAAAGAAAGCAACTAAACTGCGACTTTTATTTGACGAGAGATGTTTTAAGTATATCGGATATAACCCAGCTTTACTTGGTCCCTGCAACAGAATCTCTCCCGTCTGCATGTCCTTCACAAGAAAATGTCTTGAAGTAAGTTGAAAATAACAATTATTATCAACACAAAACCATAGTTGTCAATATCGTTTCGGTCGCCGTTCCGGTCGTTCGATTGGAACGGAACGTTCCGGTTTCGGAGCGTTCCGGCGTGCCGTTTCGGTATCGTACTATTCATATATAATTAATTATATATATATATATATGAAAAAAAAAATATTAATTTAACAAGTATAATTAAAATTCAAGATAAATTAACTTTAAATTATACAATACAATACAAAGTCAAAAAAACATAATCTCAAAATTAGAAACATCTCTAAAATTCTAAAATATTATGAAAGTAAAATGTTCTAAAATAAAAGAAATATAAATCAAACATCTTCTACATCATTAATATAAAAATAAGGATCTTGATTTTGCGGTGGAATATAAGGAAAGTCATCAACTAGACATTCCAATAGTTATCCTCTCCATTAAGAAGATTGGGTTCTTCACAAATCCATTCATTTAATAGATCAATGTTATCAAGACTAATGAGATCTAAAGCATCTCTTGTTTTGCTCAAATTCCTACAAAGAATAAACACGAAAGAAATTAAAAAATTAATAGCAATGTAATAGAAAATAATTATTAATATAATAGTATTGTTATTTTACCTCTGTTGAATCTTTAGATTATAACGAACAAATACTAAATCATTTAATCTCTTGTGCTCAAGCCTATTTCGTTTTTTGGAATGGATGAATTCAAATACACTCCAATTTCTTTCGCACCCAGTTGCATTACAACATTGACTAAGAACTCGAATTGCAAACTTTTGAAGTTCTTCAGTATCATTGCCGAATTGCTCCCACCATGCAACTAGATAAGAAAATTTGAATAAATCAAATATTATAGATAAAAAACAGATATTATATTTTAAAAAATAAAAGTTATTTTCTAGATTTAACTTTTCTCTTTGACGAATAGCTAGGGACATGCCAAAATCACTAGTTGCTTTCTTATACTTCTTAATTTGGCCACTAATGATATCTTGAATATCACAATCAGGAACCAATCTAGTAAATGTGCTAAGCAAACCTCGAGTTACCTCCTTTTGTTTTGAAAAAAAAGGCCTAAAAAATATTCCAGGATCAAGAAAACATCCTGTTGCATGTAATGAACTATGAAGTTACTTATCCCATCTAGCATCAATTACCCGAATATATAGTCCATATTGAGATATTCTATTTTTCAACCTTGTTTTGATGGCTTCTTTTGCTTTATCCATTGCCTCATATAAATATTCCATTGATGGTTTTTCTTCACTGTCTGTTAACCTTAGAACTCATACTACAGGCTCGCTGACGTTGACTATATGTGCACATCTCGGCCAAAAGTCTTTATCTTCTAAAACTATAGCAGCAATTTCCTTTCCAACCCGACTTTTGTCATGACTTGATTCAACCCATTTTGTGCAAGTAAACATCTATCGAAGCTCATTCTTAAACTTCAGTAAACATTGGATGCTTAAAAAATGGGTAGCAAGCCTTGTTATGCCAGGACGACATAGATCATTTCCATTTGTGAATTCTTTCCTCATCAAAGCTAAAACTCATGCATGATTATATATAAACTTGGTTATATTTCTTGCATTTTTAATGGTTTCATCAATGATCAGAAAATATCTTGGATCATAAATATTTTCTAGCATTAAATCAATGTAATGGGCAGCACAAGAAGACCAAAAAAAGATGTCATACCTTTGCTGCAAAGCTTTCCCAACAGCCTTAAATGCAGCCTCATTATCACTAACAAATTGGACAATATTTTCTTGTCCAACTTCTTTGACAACTTCATCAAACATCTCAAGCAATGTCTCTTTATCTTTTCGAAGTCCTGAAGTGTCAACAGACTTCAAGAATACGGTGCCTCTCGGAGAATAAGCAAGGAAATTCACAATTGGTACATTCCTCCTATTTGACCACCCGTCTGCCATAATAGAACATCAATAAAGTTTCCAATCAGCCTTGATTCCTAAAATATATTCATGGACATCATGAACTACATCTTTCAAAAGTGATCCTCTTAAATCATGATATGATGGTCCTTTAAAACCAGGTCCCATTGATGTTACGGCATCTATCATTGACTGATAATAATATGACTTAGCACCATTAAATGGTATATTAGCATCAAACCACCATGTTGCTATGGCTTTTCTTGCATTGTGTTCCATCTCTTTAGAAGCCATTGCACTTCTAATACTAGGTTGTGAACCTGGGGTAGTTCGTGGAGCAAATAAAGGTATCCTTTTTCTAGTTCTACTTATTCCTTGCATTATCAATCTTCTATTTGTTTGTGAACGCATATCACTCAAATGAGGATTTGCATCATCACCCTCTTCAACTTCTTCATCATTGGAAACTGATTGAGAATTTCCAATATTAGTTCTAACTCCTTTTCTTTTCTCTTTCTCCATTGTCATGTCCTCTATCAGTTGTTTCATTTGCCATTTAACATCTGGAGGGACCCTCTTACAAGGTTCAACTTGACCTTTAATACCAGTAAGGTGATACTTCAAACGAGTAACACCACCACCATTGATTCGTTTGTTACAATGAACACATACACTTGCATTCTTTGCACCAGCAACCACCTGTCCATGAGCCCATGCTGGATCATCTGATCTTGCTGGAGCTGAAGAAATGGAAGTCCCACCACTAGATGAGTTTTTAGCCATGTAATTTAATCTGTTGTAAAAAGATAACACAAGTTAGAAATTAATAGAAATTTCGGTTCAAGATAACATGTTGTCATATCCTCAAGGAAGGAAGTTCATAATCAACGACAATCCAAGTACTATACTAGGCTACTGGCAGAACCATTTGCCGCAATTCAAGATAAAAAAACAACAAAGGAGTAAAGTTTGCGAATTTAGAATTCTGATTCATACATAGTTACATACTCCTTGAAAAGCAAGTTCAACCCATAAAGATTTAAAACAAGTTCCAAAAGAACTTAGAGGTAAAAACACCTAAAATAAAATTACACATCAAATAGATTCAATGACATGACATGTTTATGAAAAGGAGAGGTAGGGGCTGAATTCATGTCTTTCAATGCCAGATCAGATAGGAAGCTATACATACATATATATATATATTCATTAGCGTTAACATTAAGCAAAAGTTCTTCAAACATTTTCCAGATCCTTATGATACTTTTCCATGTGAGAATTCAGTTCCCAATAGCAAGAGTTTACCACATTGAGCTTCCCAAAGGTAATCAAACATGGTTAACAGTCATCACTGCTCAGTATCTCAAAATTTTATAGGTCATATTTCTATACCTAATTTCTCATATCCTCTTAAATGGAAAGCTAGCTTCTACTTTATTTTGAGCAACCACAAATTATATACAGGCATGAAACTTAATAGTCAGTTTATTAAATTATTCACTGAAGGAATTTGATATAAATTAGACAAGAAAACCTGACTGATAACAAAGTCCTGATTAGCATATCATTCGTAACAAGAGTATGAAAATAGGAACAGGTTTTGGGAGGGTGTAAGCTGTGAAAAATCTATCAAGGATTACCCAACGAACACATCCAGGGCATTTGTTTTCATTTCACTAACATTCCCCTAAAATCCCCAATTTCTTATACTCATCTTAACCAGCATAGAGTTATGATACAGGAACATAACAACAATGAACATCTGCATACAAAAAAAGAAGTTCTTCTCAACTGAAAATAAAGAAGGCATAAAGTTTAACATACTGAAAAGAAACAACAGTAGACTTAATTTTAATATTTTTCATCTACGCCCACTTATCAAACATGAGTTTTGGGATGATTTGGGGACTGTAATATCAATCCATTAGCAACACAACAATATCAATATCAATTATTCACACATTCCATACATAAATGCCCAGTTTTATCATTTATGCCCAATTTCATCAGTTTCAATAAATTCAAGGATTTGGGGACTGGAATGTGTACCTTTCACTTTCAGTTGCTGGCGTGAGAAGATTTGGGGAAGAAGTGAAGAACCGATGAATTGAGATTTGGGGAAGAAGTGAAGAACCGAAGAACAAGTTCGGGCTTGCGATTTTGAGTTAAGGATTGAGATTTTGAGCTGAGTAATTACGAATTGAGATTTTCAGGTGAGGGATTACTGGATTAGGTATCGAAAACTTGAGATTTGAGTTGAGATTTGAGTTGAGCAGCAACAGCAGCTGATGGGGAATTGATTTGGGAAAGGAAATTGATTTGAGAATTGTGGAACCGGGGATGTTTCTGTGTATTTTGTAAGGATACATTAAACGACATCGTTTTGATGAACCTGGAACGGAACGCCCAAAATGAAACCGAGGCGTTCCGGCCGGAATTTCCGGAACGAACCAGAATTAAAACCGGGATGAAAACGATGCCGTTTTGTCCCGGTTTTATGAATGGAACGGAACAGATTTAACATCTATGCACAAAACTGATGAATAGAGAGCAGATTAGCCGAAGCTAAAGGGCAATGAAGAACATTATTTAAATGAAGTGTAGAAGTAGGTGTTTGGATAGGTGCAGAACCAGTATTGGAGATTTGCAAACCACCACCATTGCCAACAGTCACTGTCTCACCACCTTGATACGATTGCTGGAGGGACAAATTATCCAGTGCAGTGGTGATATGATTGTTGGCACCACTATCAGCAAACCATGGTTCATCATTAGTGTTGAATTCATTAGTGTGTGTTGCCATTACAGCAAGCTAAGATGGTAGGTGTCGCCCTTGATAAGAGAAATCCATGCGATGATAGCAATCTAATGCTTGATGATTTGGCTTGTTACAAATCTGGCATGGTGTACGATTTCTATTAAAGACCGTAGGTAGAGACTAACCCCCATTACCAGAAAAATTTCGAGAACTGGTGTTGGTGGTGCTGTCAATCCAAGGTGGCTGTTGTGTACAAGGTGAATAAGAAGGATGCTGTGTGCAAGGAGAATATTTATGTTGACCATATCTTTGTTTCTTGTTGAATCCAGATGAACCCCGATATTGACATTGATTGAATAAAGCAAATTGGCCAACTTCTGGAAGCACTGATTTGGTCTAATTTTCCAGCAAAGCTTCATAATTGAGTAGTTCAGACTGGAAGTCATTAAACGAGAGGGAGACATCTCTTGTTGCAAAGGAGAATAAAGTGATGAAAGAGGTATATGCACTATTGAGACCACCAATGATATAAGATATCAGGTCATCATCTTCAATTAGTTTGCCCACAGCCAGTTGGCAAATTGAGCATAATCTACACAAGTTTTGTTTTCTTGCTGTAAATTTTGAAGTTGTCTCTTCAGATATGAAATACGAGACCGATTATGAGTAGCAAACCGATTGGCCATTGAATCCCATACCTCTTTAGCAGTGTTCAAACCAAAAACTGTTGGAAAAATGGTTTCCGAGAGAGTAGCATTTAGCAAC
>CM045916.1:4472459-4489984 GCA_025169955.1 Salix arbutifolia | reverse complement strand
TCTTCTACATCATCTCCTGTGATAATTATGTCATCTACATAGACTATCAATGCAGTTACCTTCCCTGACTTGTGCTTTAGGAAGAGAGTGTGATCGGAATTGCTTTGTTGGAAGCCATATTTCTTCATTGCGGAACAGAATCTTCCAAACCATGCTCTTGGCGACTGCTTCAATCCATATAATGCTCGCTGCAATTTACACACCGTCTCGGTCTTTAAAGATGCCGTGTAACCTGGAGGAACATCCATATAAACTTCCTCTTTGAGCTCACCGTGGAGAAAAGCATTTTTTACATCATACTGGTGTAATGGCCAATCCAGATTCGCAGCAAGTGACAATAGTACTCTGATTGTGTTCAACTTGGCAACAGGTGAGAAGGTTTCCTGATAATCCACGCCATAAGTCTGTGTGTACCCCTTCGCTACTAGTCTTGCTTTATATCGATCAATTGTCCCATCTGCTTGGTGTTTAATAGAGAACACCCATTTACAACCCACCGTCTTCTTCCCTTCAGGTAGTTGGACAAGAGTCCATGTGTTGTTTTTTAGTAGTGCCTCCATCTCTTCTTTTATTGCTTGAGCCCAATTTCGGTCTTTCAATGCCTCATGTATGTTGGTGGGAATATGACACATGGAGAGTTCCTGTGTAAATTCCTGAAGAGGTTTAGAGAGACCTTTAGTGGATACATAGTTGGCAATTGGATATTTTGACCTTCTATCTTCAACTTCTGGTGAGTACCGGTTCGGTGGTTTTCCACGGTTGTTCCTGTGTGGTAACACATATCCCGTAGAAACATTTATATCATTAGTATATAAGGGTGTTGTAGGAGTACTTACTTCTGGGATACTCTTAGAAGATAATTCGGCTGGTGCTTCAGAGAGGGGAAATGCAGAGAGTGGGAATTCAAAGTCGGACGTTTCATGCTCCATGCTCGACTCCATGCCAGTTTGTATATCAGTATCACCGTGACCCACTGTTAGATTTTCATTCACCCTTTCTTGATGCAGCTCAACACTTTGTGACTCTATCTCTTGTTGGAACAAGTTTACCTCTTCATTTGCCTCCTGTGGTATCTCCTGTTGAAACCATTTCACCTCTTCATTTTGTGTCTCCCCCTGAAGAGGAGAAGTGGATACTGAAGGAGAATAAAACATGTCGGTTTCTAGGAATTGGACATCCATGGTCACAAAGAGACGTCGGGTAGTAGGGTCAAAGCAGCGATACCCCTTCTGATAAATTCCATAGCCCAAAAACAGACATCGCCGTGCACAAGGATCAAGCTTAGAGCGCTGAGTTTTGTGAAGATATACATATGCAACACAGCCAAATACCCGAGGAGATAGCATTAACACATTAGGGAGTGTCACATGTGCAGATAAGCATTGAAGAGGAGTTTTAAAGGACAACACTTTAGAAGGCATGCGGTTAAGGAGGTGAACTGCAGTAGATACTGCATCAGTCCAGAAACTTTGAGGCATGGAAGCCCCAAGAAGTAGAGCACGTGCAGTCTCCAAAATGTGTCTATTTTTCCTCTCTGCGACACCATTCTGTTGCGGTGTTTGTGCGCATGAAGTTTCATGAATGAGGCCGTGTTGAGTGAAATACGCCTTAAGTTGTGTATTAACATATTCTCCACCATTGTCCGATCGAAGAATTTTAATAGTGGCTCCATATTGAGTGCTGATCATCGCATGGAATGCAGTGAAGATAGTAAAGACCTCATCTTTATGCTTCATCAAATAGAGCCATGTCATACGGGTGCAATCATCCACAAAAATAACAAACCAACGAATACCAGATATATGTGCAACTGGTGAGGGTCCCCATACATCCGAGTGTATCAAAGCAAATGGAGAGTTACTTTTATTCATGCTCAATGGGTAAGTGGCACGATGACTTTTGGCCAAAATACAAATGTCACACTTCAATTCAGAAATCTGAGTATTTGTAAACAAACTAGGAAAAACATGCTTCAAGTAATGAAAAGATGGGTGTCCTAAGCGACGATGCCATAACCAGATTTGTCTCTCTTTAGTAGATTGCAGGCTGCGCATGTGATGTGCTTGGCCTACGTTGATGTCGTCCACATAATATAGTCCCCCTCTCTTAGTACCACGCCCAATTATCGCCTTGGTAAGAATATCCTGAATAAGACAAAAGTTAGAGTACATCAATACAACACACCTTAACTCTTCAGTAAGTTGACCCACAGACATCAATTTATGTGAAAGTGATGGAACAAGTAAAGTATGGGATAAATGAAGTGTAGGAGATAGTGTCACAGAGCCGGCTCCTGTGACTGGTGCAATACCACCATTTGCATTGGCGATGCTGGTACGCCGTGGAGGTGATGGATGAGAGAAATCTGAGGCATCAAAGGTCATATGATCGGTGGCTCCCGAATCAAGGAGCCATGTATTTTCCTCTGTATCACTGTGGCTGGTAAAGAGAGCAATGCCCGAGTTACCTGAGTTCAAGTCATTGGAAGACTCTGTGGAATCTGTGACTGGCTGAATGAGAGTGAGGTGAGACTCCGGGACAGCAACTTCATTAAGGGCTGATGCAACAACTGCAGCTTTGCCTGGGTTCCCACCAGCTCCATCACGGCGTTTTCGGACTTGCAAGTCATGCCACCAATCTGGGTATCCATGTAGTTGGAAGCAATTCTCCCGTGTGTGTTTATGATTTCCACAGTGGGAACACTTACCTCCATCACTGGTGGTCCGGGTCTTGACTAATTTGTTGTGGGGAGTATTGGCTAACATAAGCCCCTTAGAAGCCAGGACAGCTCCTGGTATTCCTTCGGTATTGTGATTGGTCATCACCTGCTGCCGTGTGGCCTCTCGCCTGACATGAGCGTATGCTTGCTCGACAGAGGGAAAGGGTTTCATCTGTAACACATCTGCACGTATCTTATCCAAACGATCATCAAGACCATCCAAGAACACATATACCCGATCTTCTTGAATGATTTTGTTATACTGCTGAATATCAGCAGAGCATTCCATGGGATTTGGTCGGCGAAAATCAATTTCACGCCATAATCCCTGTAATTCAGTGTAATATTTCTCCAGTGACCCAGAGGCCTGTTTCAAGCGAGTTACTCGCCTACGGAGGTCATACACTTGTGATGTATCACTTCCATCAAAAAAAGTAGTTGCAACTGAGTCCCATACTGCTTTTGCCGTAGGAAAACGAATAAAATTACCAATCATAGAGGAGTCCATAGAAGTAATCAACCAACCTTTAACAATGGCATTATCAGTTCGCCATTTACGAAAGGTTGTGTCTGTTGATGGTGGCTGCGGAAATTCCCCATTAATATACCCCAGCTTGTCTTTGCCGGAGATGTACATCTCAACAACTTGAGACCACAGTGCATAATTGGATCCATCCAGTTTTATGCCAATAGGAGCAGCAGATGTTTCAGTGGTGATGGTCGGAGTATGTGTTCTGTTCAACACTTCTGTCATCCTCGTTGTTAGTTCCAGTATGGATTCAGAGGGATTAGGAGTGTTGAGATCTTCAGAGTCTGCCATAGGTTATTGGTGGTGGAAGAGAAAAAAACGTGATTTTTAGGGTGTAATATGCGAAGCTAGATTGTAACCTAGCTCTGATACCATGATAGTTTATACACTGTCAAAACGTAATTCTTTATTCTGGGTACAGTTCCCTTATATTTACATCAGAAGAAGATAAGAATAGAAGTTACAATCAAATTGTACTAGTCTAATCTTTATCTCCTTTAATCCCGTAATTCCCTTCCTATTTTGTCTCCTAACAAATCTCCTAATTAATTGTAATTACAGCTCACGCCAACAATAATAAGAATGCATCGAGTCTTTCTTTATGATTGGAGCATTAAGTTAAGCACGGAATCACCTGTACAGCCTGGTAATGTTTTCTGGAAGCAACATCTTGTTATTAAGAAATTCAATCTCCCATTGACCCGATTCATTACATCATCATGTAGGCAAGCACATGATCTCATCGCCATGACACAAGCTGTACTGGCAAGGTTGTAGTGCCACCAGCTAGTGTTTGAAAAATATATGGCAGTGGTAGAGTAGTAGGGTTCTTCGTTCTTTTTTCCACACTCCAACTGGCTGGGCTGTCAGTAGGTTCTTACAACTTCTGTGGCCCGCACAAGACCTGTTTGTTTTCGTAGAGAGAGAATTCCTTCTTATTTAGTCCCTCTCCATAGTCATTTGAAGGAATCCATAAGGTAATCAAAGAGTGATTCATATTCTTGTATTGTATTCAACTTATGGAATAAATAATTGTTTTGTATTCAAAGAGTGATTCATTGTAGGGTTTTGAAAAAAAATTGAATAGGAAAAGGCATTAATACCCTTGATGGCTTAGGATTAGGTATAAATGAATTAAGGGTATAGTAGTAACTTGGAAATATAACTAGTAAAAGAAAAGAAGAGAAGTAAATCTGAAATATGAATGATAAGTTTGTGTGTAAGTTTAGGTTCGCATAGGTGTGGAACCTTGGAGGGGGACCATGTCTATGTGCCGGTCACGGATCCGGGAATCGGGTTGTGACATTCATATTCTGTTTACATCCATAAATTAAAATTGTTGGTTAATGAAATATATTTCTTATTCATGGATTGAAATTGTAGGCCTACTAATTACAAAGAAAAATGCAAGCCTACTTGATTATCTCCAACAAGTATCGGGTTTGAAAGGTCTTGAAAACTTGATAAAATTGCAATATAGTGGTTTGAGTTTTTGCTGAGTTGCATGTTGTGTTTTTCATCTTTATTGTCATTTGTCTTATATAGTCGAGTGATATCAACTGACAATAACCTTTCACCTTTCAAAGTTCTTTTTTAATTACATGACTTATTATAACTTCTTATATACATATTATGTTAATGTACATATTCCTTCTTTTGTGTACGTGTGTGTGGTAATCCTTGTTTCCTAAGTTTCTTTCAATTATTCAATTATCATAGTTATCTTATAATTTTATCTACATTCCATAAATTTTATGGTATAACATTTGTCCTCCCTTAAAAGTTACTCATTAGTGAATGGAAATTAATGAGTAACTTTAATTAATAGGTATATTGAGATTCAAAATTTAAATCTTTACATCACACTCATTGCAATACTTTTTTTTTACTGTGCATGAATTATTGGACACTCTTTCTCTTTTATCTTTATATTTGTGCACTAATTTGTATTATTATATCTTTTTTATATCTTTTATCTTCCTCAACCTAGAGGTAAACCCTAAACCAAGCAAATTAAACATTCGCTCTCACCATGAATCTTGTCCTTACTTTTTTGTCCCTAAGAATGAATTCTACCCCTATAGATTTTAAAGGATTCTTACTTGACCTCCTACAAAACATACTTTTACCTTGAACTCCTGAATTCTTCCACCAAAAAAACTTTATCTTTTTAAACCATGAAAGACTTAAATGGTCAACCTCATCATATATTGGGTCCAGTTGTTTAAATGGATTTAAACACAACAAGAATTCTTTTAGTTGTTAAGGAGATGATTTTAAACTTTTTATAACCACATTATTCCTTTTCTTTTTCACCACTTCCAAATTAATTAGGAACTTTTCTCTAGATATACAACTAACCTAACTAAATCATGGTTTTGTCCAATCTTTGTTGTAAATGACTTTTATGCTACTTTACTAAAGCAAAGCATTATTAAAGCCAAATGGAAGAGATAACAAATAAATGTCTTTTTTTATCTCACTCTAACTCATTTCCCTTTTATAAACCTTATTTTTCTATATGTGGCATTAACCTTGTGGGATCCCAATTTCACTTACCTTTATACTAGATTTAGTCCTCTAACCATCATTTTAGAGGACATTGTATCTTTGACTAGAAGCTTCCTCATTGAGTTTGATTTGACATCAACTATTTTTACTATTAATTATAAGTGAGTAGATTCAGAATTAAAAGATTTTGACAAACTACTAGTGTCTATAAAATCTAAAAAGTTTTTTTGAGAAGTTTGCTTTTGAGCTCTTTCAAAGTAATGATGTCAGGTCTATGGGTTTTGAGTTTTGTTTAATATGTATTTGTAGGGATTTAGTGGTCTACAAAGATGTTATTCCGGGATTTCTACTATAAACATGAGTAAGCTTATATCTTATGGACATTTTTGTAGCCTTACCGTGTCTCTTATTAATTTACTCTAATTTGTAACTATAATGTCTATATTTGTTTCTTGTGATAAAATCCATGATGAATAAAGTCCTTTTCATGTCAAGAAACATGGGTCTGACTAGGATAAGTTTTGTTCCTTAAATATGCTATTTTTTGGTAAAAGTTTTAAATACTCACTTATATCCTAACTAAAAGATTTATTTCTGTTATAGTCTCAAATGCTCTTAAGGTAGAAAGCTTTGTTCCTTGGTTTGTTTTAAGGTCCTCATGCTATTTTTCTTCATAACCATATCAATTACCATTTATATTATAAAAGTAACTCCTAACTTCATTGAAAAGGTTACTTCTAACTTCAAGGTTTTTTTAACCGTTCCAAACAAACTCCATCTAGACTTTTTTTTTTTTGATAATAATCGGGGCTAAAAGCCCTACTAGATTAACCTTGGAATAGTAGACCCAATCAGGTCATAGTACAACAAAGTGTATAATCCGGACGGTGGATCCGTTAATACATCAGTCTGACTATCTAAAACATCCCTACTTAGCCCATAGTTAGCTAACCAATCAGCCACACAATTGGCCTCTCTATAAATATGAACCGTTTGAATCTCCCAATCTCTCTCCAGCATATCTCTAATCTGCATGGTTAATGTGTAATTTCTGTCTATGCTCGGTGTATTCCCCTGCATAAGCCCAATTACCACACAAGAATCGGACTCTAATATCACCTTTCTGTATCCTCTCTCCCATGTAAGTTGAAGTCCTATGTAAAGTGCCCATAATTCAGCAGTAACCGATGAACATATCCCATTATTCCTTGTAAAACCTGCTATCCAAGAACCCATATTATCCCGAAGAACTCCTCCCGCACCTGCAACACCTGGGTTTCCCTTGCTGCACCCATCCACATTCAATTTAATCCAATCATTCTCTGGATAGGTCCAACCGACCTGTTGAATCTCCTTTCTCTGGCTCCTCTCTCCTATACCAGTCACTGGAATATTTGTATGATCTAAAACCATTCTTTTTATTGCTAGAATAGTTCCATACCAATTACCTTGATTAGAGCCAAACACGTTGTTGCATCTCTCTTTCCAGATGTACCATAATATGATACCAAATTCCAAAGGCCAATTCAAACTGCTAGCAACTCTTTTTCTGGTGGCCATATTGGAGATCATCCAAGAATACCAACTTTGGCTGAAAAAAAGATCTCTTTCCTCTACCTTGACAAACACCTCCCAAATCTTTCGGGCCTTAGGACAGTCTCTCAAAGCATGAATTACTGTTTCCACTTCATTTAAGCATTGGTTACAGCATCGGTTATCTGTCAGCCTTCTTCTCCATCTCATTTCATTTGTCATTATTGAATTGTGCGCCATAGTCCAAAGAAAAAATTTGATTCGCTCCAATCCCTTCCACTGCCATATAACCTTCCAAATGGGATCATGATCCATTAATCTCCTTTCTTCTTGCACACTATAAGCTGTTTTTGTCTTGAATCTGCCATTTGAAGATTGGTCCCAAATCATGGTGTCTGCAACCATATCCTGAGTAGGAGGGATGTGACCAGCAACTCCCATCACAATTGGCATGGGGATTAGGTGAGCAAATTCTCCCCATTTCCACTTACCCCTCTCATCCACCATATCAGCCACTGTGTAATTAATTTTATCCACCGGAATCTCCCCAATTATGTGCCTGTGTAAAGGGTCATAGCTTGCCAACCAGCTATCTTTCTAGAACAAGATTTGCTTTCCATTTCCTAAATTCCAACTGGTATTCTGCTGCACTATATGCCATACCCTGCAAATTTCTTTCCATAGAACTGAATCCCTCGTGGTAGCAGTCGGGTGGTCATCTCTTCTATTAGACTTCAAGTATTTCTCCTTTAGAAATCTAACCCACATGTTGTTCTCCTGAGCTATCCCTCAAGCTAATTTCATTACAAAAGCCTTATTCATAGTCTTCATCTTCTTTATCCCCAATCCTCCCTCTTCCTTTGGTTGACACAACCTTGTCCAGTTTACAAGATGAATCTTGTCTCTTCCATCTTGTTGACCCCATATGAATCTTCTACAAATTTTCTCTATCTCCTTACATGTATGCTTTGGGATTACCGCAGCTTGCATTGAATATAAGGGGATAGTTGATAACACAGCCTTACATAGAGTAATCCTTCCAGCTAGGGATAAGTTTTTTGCCTTCCATCCAGTTAACTTTTGTTGCAACTTTTCTAGTAAATAGCTGTATGTTTGCTTCGTAATTCTTTGATGCAACAAAGGGACCCCAAGGTATTTTCCCAAATCCTTCGTAACCATGAAACCACTGTTACGACTAATATTCTCCGCCAAGGTGCTCGATACATTCTTGGAAAAGAAAATTTTTGTTTTTGCCACACTTACTCTCTGACCCGATGCTGCACAGAACTCATCAAGACACTGTTGAATCTTGTTCATTTGGTCCACACTGGTTTCTGCAAATAATAACATATCATCTGCAAAACATAAATGAGAAATCTTCAGTCCATTCCTTCTCACTGTGAACGGCTTCCATCTCCCATCTTCCACACTCTTATTGATTATTTGGGACAATCTTTCTAGACATAATACAAATATGTATGGTGAAAGCGGGTCCCCTGTCTTATACCTCTGCATGGAGTAAATTTCTGAGATGCACTTCCATTCCACAGCACACTAAGAGTTGGAGTTTCTATACATTGCATGATTAGTCTTATCAAATCACTTGGAAATCTGGCATCAATTAGAGTGTCTCTGATAAAGTTCCAACTTAGTCTGTCATACGCCTTTTCCAGATCTACTTTTATAGCCATGACTCCTCTCCTGCCTTTCAATCTTCGCATTGAATGGATGATTTCCTGGGCTATAATGATAGTCTGTGACATGTCTTCCTGGAACAAAACTGCTTTGAACTTCACTTATCAGATTCGGCATCAAAGGTTTCATTCTCTCAACTATCACCTTAGTCACAATTTTAAACACAACATTACATAGACCAATAGGTCTAAACTGATGTAAATACTCCGGTGTTGGAATTTTTGGAATGAGAACTAAGTGGGAATGATTAATCTCAGCAACTTCATTTTTTCCCTCAAAAATATCCTTTACATACCGGCACACTGACTAGCCAACCACTCTCCACTGCGACTGATAAAACACTGGTTGATAACCATCCGGACCTGGAGCCTTGTAAGGTTTCATGTCAAAAACAGCTGTCTTTATCTCCTCGTCTAGCACAGGATTGATTAATTTTTCCATATCATGCGGTGCTATTAAAGGAAATTGCCCCTCCATTCTTCTAGTTCTCTGATATTCCTCCATATCATTCATGAATAATTTTTGAAAGAAATCTCGTGCCATTTCTTTTAGTCTAGACTCCTCCCATATCCAAACATGAGACTCATTCTTCAAAGCTTTAATTTTATTCCGTTGCCTTCGAATAATGGTTTTTGTGTGGAAATAGGAAGTGTTCCTATCCCCATGATTAATCCATTGGCATCTCGATTTTTGGTACCAGTGTATCTCCTCCTGCTGGATAATTTGCCCATATTCAGTAGATAATTCATCCTCCAACCGATAGAGAAACTGATTCCCTCTACCAGTTATCGCTTTCTGAACACCCCCCAGTCTTGCCAGAACCCTTTTCTTCCTTTGAAAAATGTTGCCAAACACAAGCTTGTTCCATGTCCTTAATTTTTCTGTCAAAACTGTCAAAGTGGTGGGAAACTTTGTGGCTGTCTCCCAGTTATCTTCCAAGAACTCTACAAATCCATTATGATGAATCCAAGCTGCCTCAAAACGGAATGGTCTTTCTGAATTAGAAATCCTTGGTCCCACTTCTTTTAGTTCTACAAGGATTGGATGGTGATCCGATTTATACCTTGGAAGAACCAAAACATCTGCATTACTGAATAAATTTCTCCATTGATCATTCCCAAGACATCTATCCAGCCTTTCGTAAACTCTTCCATAACCATTTCTACAACCTCCTCGCCATGTGAATTTTGGGCCCTTACTTCCCAAATCTATTAACTGGCACTCCTGCACCCACCTAGCAAAACGATAACATCGTTGATTATCCACAGCAGCTCCTCCCATTTTTTCATCCGCCATCAAAATTTCATTAAAGTCGCCTATAACCATCCATGGTAATCTAACACCACTAGCCAATTTTGCAACTTCTTCAAAACACTGTTTTTTCAAAATTGCATTTGGATTTGCATATACCACAGTGAATAACCATTTCTCATTACTCTCTTCATCCACAATACCATGAATAAAATGTCTTGAAGAATTCAAAATTTTAACATGCACTTTTGAATTATTCCATAACACCCATATACCCCCAGACATCCCTTGAGCCTCAACTCTACAGCTAGATTCAAAATTCAATTGTTCAACAATTCTGTCTGCTTTCACCCCACTCATTCTCGGTTCAACAATTGCCATTATATGAAAATTATGAGTTTTCCTCAAATCATTCATCACTGCACAAAATTCTCTACTGCCTGCTCCTCTACAATTCCAAAAGAAAAACTTCATGATTTAATTGGGATAGTTTTACTTACAAGCCTTGAAGACGAATCTTCAATTGGATTGTTCCGTGCAGGCCAAACCCTCATCTACCATCATCTCCTCTTCAGTCTCAATTGATTTCGTGCGGGACATCCCCTCAACCACCCTCATCTCCTCTCCAGGCTCAATTACCATCTCCATCGCCTCTCCTTCTTCTCCCATCTCATCTCCTCTTTTAATTCCAATTTCATTATCTGGAGGTTCTGATATGTGAGCGTGTATTTGTGGGGTATGATTTCGAGTTGTAACATTTCTGTACATTTCATGGTATGTACGAAATTCTCTTTGTTTCACTTGTGTCCGTTGGCCTGCATAGCTTGTTGTTGCCTTTGGTTTCGCCATTGCAGAGTTACCTGCTCTCCTTCCTGCTCCGGTTTCTTTTCCATTTCGCTCACTGTCTTGCATTTTTTCTTTTCCTCTCTCAGCCCGAGTTTGTTTCTTTCCTGGGCCGTGCATGTTGGCCGTGCTAGCTGCCTCCGGTTTCTTCAGCCCATCCTCCCTGGAGTCCATCCGGTTTGGGCCTTCTTCTTCATTCTGGACATGCTTCTCCTTCTCGTGGATCGTGGTCTTTCCAGCAGCAGCCGTGGGCTTCAGTCCACAAGTTTTTGAGTCCATTTTATTTGGGCTTTGTCCTCCATGATTTTCTCCTTGGCCACTGTCGGCTCGTTGGTTTTTGTGCCCCAATATTCTTCCAGCTTCGCTACATAAAGTAGCGTCTCCATTCTCATTCTCATTTATTTCCTTGTCTTTACTTCCCTCTCCCGAATCTGCAGCATCTTCTTCAACCGCCATCAACGCATCAAAACGTGCAGACACATTTAATTGATTTCCCGTTACAGTCTTTAATGATTTTCCTGAACTGACTCCTAAAATTCCTCCTTTCCTATTTCGGTTGTTCTCCTCCATCACCATCTTCTTGTTCGGTCGCCGTTGTCGACGTTCAGCAATCATCCATGCGCCGAAGGATTCCATGATTTCTGGTCTGATTATGGGTACTGACTGATCTCTAATCTCTTCCTTTTCACTGGGTTCCTCTTGAGCCGCATGAGGTGTATGAGGACAATTTTCATGCTTATGTCCGTACTGTCCACAATGGAAGCAAATTGAGTGTAATCCCTCATACATTATGCGACGAACTCTCCGTCGTAGTTTAAATTTCGCCAATAAGGGTTTCGTGAGATCCACCTCCACACATAATCTCGCAAAGTTCCCTCTCATGCCTACCGAAGTTGTTCGGTCAATTTTCAGTGTTTTCCCAATTTTGTTCCCTATCTTCCACAATACTGAAGTATCGTAGTATTCTAAGGCCAAATCAGGTAAACGAACCCATACTGCTACTTTGTCTATTGTGGCTTCGGCTGGATCAAAGTTGGGATGCCATGTTCTTATTGTTAAATAATGATCAGTCACCATCCATGGACCCCCAAAAAGAACATGTTCCCTGTCATCAGAATTGGCAAATTTCGCCAAGTAGAACTCATTACCTAAGTCTGTTAATGTGAAATCACCCCGAAGTTTCCACATATTTTTCAATCTTTGCATGAAGAACATGTATCCCACCTTCCGTCCCATAAGTTTGATTATGAGAGTCTGTTGCCAAGGTGCCCGAATACGTTTCTTCTCTTCACTAGAGAGTTTGATAACCGGGCAATCATCTTCGTCGGAGTCATCATCCTCATCCTCCGATATGCAGTCTGTTTGCTGGTTGTCCTCATCAATTCCATGTGTTGCCAATGATTCTCCCATAAGTTTCTCCACATAACTTTGTTCAGTATTATCTCCAATCTTTACCTTCTTACTTGATCTTGTCAACAAATCTGTTTCTTCGGTTGAAACCTCAGTGGTTTCAGAGAGCATTTCAGAGAGCACAGGAATGAGATATTTGTTGGTAAAGGTTAAAGAAACTCCATCAATTATTACTTTAAGGTTTTAGATATTCTTGAGATCTTGGAAAAACATTATAAAGTTATTTCTATGTTTTTTATATGTCTTACCCTAAACTTTTTCCTTCATCAACTATTACTTTCTAGTTTTAGTAGGCTAGTGTTTGGAAGCAAGACTTTATTAAGAAAGACATTAAGAAGGTTATTTCTAATTTTAAGGTTTTATTTAACCTTTCCAAACAAAATCCCTCTATAGGTGATGACAAAAAAAAACATAAAGCCTCTGTTATTTTATCTTCTGGCTCTAATCATCAAGATTAAAAAAAAAAGTTTAAATCAAGCATGTTGCTAAATGCATTCAAAGCCAACCCTCTTCTAAGGTTGTGCCCCATGTGAAAACTACCCTAAAAGAGGAAAAACAATTGAAAGCTATCATTACAATTCAGCTCCTCTTGTTTAAAATTCAAACTTTGATTTAGAAAAATATCTTCATTTGTCATGTAATCAGGCTATGGACCATACCTGCACCAGTTAAAAATCTTGTTATTATAAAATTGGTGACTCCATTGCCTCTTCAAAATCTATGGAATCTCAGTCTCTTTTAGAAACCCTTATGGTTCATGAAGACACATAGTCAATGTTAGCTAGACAAGATAATTACCTAACATATATTATATTTTATTTGATAATGGAATCTAAGGTATTATCGAGTTACACAGACATCAAAATAATAATTACAAAGAAAATTGTTGGATAAGAAAACATCTTTTTTGATTTATGAAATTGAAATTGCAAGCCTATTAATTACAAAGAAAATTGCAAGTATACTAGATTATCACCTACAGAGTTATCACTAATTGTTCTAATGCCTGCAAAGTTATCGCCTACGAGTGTCTAGTTTGAAAGATTCCGAGAACTTGATAAAACTATAATGCAGTGATTTGATTTTTTGTTGAGTTGTCTGTTGTGTTCTTCATCGTCCTTTCCATCTGTCTTATATATTCAAGTGATACCAACTATCGATGATCTCTTATGTCTTTCCACAATCTCACATTTACAGTTTTACTATTGCCTTCAAATCTAAAACTCTAAGAGTTACACATATTGACTTCAAATTCTGTTATAAATTCATCCTCGAACAAAAATTAAAGTGCATCAATGAATGATCATTGCCATGGAAGTTTTCGATAAATCAAACTTTCACTGAGCCCAGGTAATCAAAATCAAAATCATGACTTTTGAATTACTTTCACAGAGCCTTCGAAACATGGTATGCTATGCTCTTTCAAGAGGAATAGAAAATCCTTAACATCTAGGGAGGAAAGTTAGCAGAGCTGCCAATGTAACCTTTGCGGTGATAAAACATTTCACCCCTGCTTTCTATGTGATGTAACAGTTTTGAGTGAATGGGGAAATACAAAAAGAGTGCTAAACACCAGGTGCCTATGTAAATGTTATAAACCACAAAACCCAGAACACAACAAGAAGCTTTGCATCAGCATAATAAGGAATACAGGTCCATGAACCCGACCAGATTAAAGAAGGGAATCGGTGATGTTCAAAACTCTCCATAATAAACCACAAAGAAATTAAAATATGCTTGGTTGATACATTACAAAATAATTGGGAATCTGATTTGAAACAAATATGGAAGGCCATTTAGGAGGCCACCCCTGGTCATCCTTCATCTCTAGCAATCAATCTGTCTCGAAACTAAAAGAAGAACCAACTCAAAAGGGTTAGCTTTGTTGAAGGTGTATTTTAAAAGGAGCATGCATTATGGCCATAAAATATTACCCAACCACAGACTGGATCATGACTAAGCCATTCAACAACAATGTCAGGGGAAAATTGCAGGTGAGGCTGTAGAGCAAAGGGAACATGGACAACGGAGCAAACATTTGAGAATAAAAGTCCTGGAGTTGAGCAAAATGCCTAAACCCAATATGAGCTGAAAGCTAAGAGCCTGAAAGTAGCCTTGAATCTGAGAGAAGCTAGGGGGGCCAAGAACTGAAAGATGCAAAATTTACACATCCAACTTTGAACCGCGTGGAGTCCAGTAATTATATTGCACAAGATAAAATACAATTCTACAAAACTGTGAAACAGCATACATGAACTAAAATGGTAGAAAGACATAAAAGAGGGTACTTCATAGTTTTGTATGGAGCAGTTCAATTGTTAGCTAGAAACACACTCAAGTTTCCATAACACTACAATTTAACATTGAAGATAATACAAAACAAGTAGCATCAAAGATAAAATAAAAACGAGTATTGATAATGATCACCTCAAACTTTTAAAAGCTGCATTTTATTTGAAAACGCGATAGCAATCCAATCAGGCAGTGCAGCAGACCATTGAAGCTGGTTAATTTCAGAAGCAGCAGAGCACATGGACATTGGATCAATCCCATTAGGTCCAGCCACAGTAGGCAACTCCCAAATAAGTGCCTGTGAATCATCACCAGCAGAACAAATATGCCTACAACTCTGTGGAGCCCAAGCAATAGCATTCACACTCGAACGATGCCTCTCCAACTCCGCAACAGGTACTGTTGGGGACCTAATATCCAAGATCACAACTTTATTGCTATCCATCAAAGTGGTGGCCATATACCTCAAATCCTGCTTGTTCCAAGCCAATCTCAACAAGGGTGTATCAGGTCTAGGACTCTCATATATAATAGTAGAATGTTCCTTATCTCTTAAATCAAAAATCCTAACTGACCCATCAGCTGAAACTGAAGCAAAAACCCTTGCTTCGCCCCAAGCAATATCATAAACTTCCTTATCATGAGCTATAAGTTGTGTTTCAACTACACCCTTTTCAATATCCCAAATCGTACAGGTTGTATCAATACTACAAGTACCAATTCTTTTAGGTTCAATATCATTCCAATCAAAAGAAGTCAAAGGAGCACAAAACTCACCTGTCTTACTATTGTTAAGCACAAAAACAGGCTCAATAGAAGCAGAGTCTCTAACTTCCCATAAGCGAAGATAGTCACCAGAAGAGGCTAAAAGGTCATTGGACTTGTGAAGAGAGGAAGGGCTAAACATGAGCTTTGTGGGTGGAAAAGGGTGTTCAAGAGAGAGATTATGATGGGTTTTGACAGAGAGGGTTTCAGGGTCAAAAGAAACAATGTCTATGCGGTTGTTGTATTCTTCAATGAAGCTGCCCAAGGCAATGCGTTGGTACTGGTTTGTGCGAGATGGGGTCGAAGAGATTGCCATGGCATAGAGAGGGTATGGAGATTCATAGGTTATGGTGTTTTCTGATCTTAGGTGGGATTCTTGGGTTGAGTTTTCCATCTTTGTGTGTTTTCTGGGGTGTTGTGGCGTTGGGGTCAATAGGATACTGGGCTTCTTCTGGTTTTGAAGATGGGGTTTGTGAATTTTCGAGGAACGTGGGAGAGAAGGGGAAAATTCAACAGTTTACTTCTTCAACTGAACCGAATTCCGGAGCAAATTACGTAGGAGAGGGATCACGTGACTTTCTACCTAACTCTTTGGTTAGGTAGATAATCTGGTTGCTGGCTTCTGCCAAACTATACGACTTGCCGCCGGCGTTTTACCGTGCAAGTATATTTTTAGAAAATATATAGATTTGGAGGTTTTTTAATGTATTTTTTTTATATTAAAAAGATTTGTACCAATATCTAATTAAATAAATCAAAGATTATTGTGTGAATACATTTAAAATTTTATTATTAATAATAACTAAAACAATAAAAAAATCAGAAAAAAAATATATCAAAATATTTGATCTCACAACATGGAGGATTTAGCCAATTGTATTTATTGAATTTGTTTATTAATATTAATTTTGTACTCAATTAATAATAATAATAATAATAGAATGTGGCCATAAACATAGAAATATAATTGATTTAATAAAATAAATATTTATGCAAGGTTGTATATATTAGAAATATTATATAAAAACAAATATATATATATATATATATATATATATATATATTAAAAAAGTTTATCTATATAAAATGTAAACAAATATAGATAAATTAGCATAATATCTTCAAAAAAATAAATACATATTTTTTAAAAAAAATGATAAATAAGAAAAATAAAAACTCATAGAAGATAAATATTAATTGAAGCATAAATTAAAATCTATGGCCCAAGTCATCTGATTGAAATAAACCTGATAAAAAATTGAAAAACATATATTTTATCTTTCTAGACAAGGACAACATAAGATTTATATAAGGTTTAAGAAGCATTTAATTCTAAAAATCAACATTTATTCTTTTCATCTCCTATACGAGAATCATGATGTTTTTCTTACAGGTATTATCAGGACTACCCAATTTCTCCGGAACTCAATTTTATCAGCCCATGAAAAACACCCGTGGGAGATATAATAGAAACAACATTTAGATACCCATTGTGATCCTTATTTCCAAACTTTGTATTGGCATAATTGGCTAATCGTGTAGGATTATCTTGGTTTGTATTGACAGTGTCTTGTAACACAAGTCAGGATACCTTGTAGCCTCACATGAGGTTTTGATAAAATCATCATCGAACCCATCCGGGCCTCGAGATTCTCGGCAAAGCAAGTTTTTGATGGACAAGAGAAAGCTGGAGTGATAAGGATTACAAGGCTATTGCAGGATGATTGTTTTGTAACTCCTGAAGATGCCATTACTGTAGAATTGGTATCGAGGGATGGTGTGTGTGGATGGTAGCCAAAAGTTCCTGATAAAAACTTTTTAAAAGATAATGTGCCCTACAATTGGAAGGAAGTGTGAACCTGTGCAGTACAGTTTCTTGAGTTATTGATTAGTAACAGGAACCGATTAGGGAAGACGAGATAGGGGCGGTGGTGATTCACATGCACTGAAATTGGATTTGTCACTTGTGAAAAAAGA